>JAHBCN010001269.1:0-123969 GCA_019359885.1 Listronotus oregonensis | reverse complement strand
TCGACGTAAAAAAAAAGAAAACCTTTCCCTTTTGTTTTGAGCCTTAAAAAAAAGGTGTTTTTTTAAAAACAAAATTGGAGCGTCCCCTGCACGGGGTTACGAATGCGTCCCCTGCATGAGTTACAAATTTTTTACCAAAAAATAAAAATGGGAACCGAGTTAGAATTTTCTTTTTTAAAAATTTTTTTTAATTTTTTATAATAAAAAACACATTCGAAAATTTAAATTTTTGAACGATATAACGTTTTAATAAAAAGTTGTAATAATTGTTTTTATTGAAAAAAAATGTGTTTGGGACTTATATTTTTGACGGCGGGGGGAGGTAGGGGTGGGGATAGAAGCCCCGGACGGGGACATGCCGGAGTCAAAAATTGAAAAAAAGAGTTTAAATCAGTGGAGCGCGAAAAAAACACCAACATTTTTTTGGAATTTTAAGGGATCGTTTTTTTAACCTGGGGTATCAAAAAAAGTTGTGAATAATGGCGCTTTTATTTTTAAAAAAAAATTTTTAAAAAATTTTTCTTATAATTTTTTATTTTATATTTTGATTAAACATTTTTAAATTTACGTATTTAAAGAAACTTTTTTTTCATTTGATATATTAATTGATTTTTTGTCAATACTTTTTTATTGAAGGTTTCTAACACCAATCTAGAAAGGAAGTTCACAAACCCAATATATTGGGGTAGCCTTGTAGCTTTTTTAAAGCTAAATTTTTTTTATATAGTTTTCTTCAAAATTTAATAATATTATGTTCAATTAGATCAACGGCAATTAATTATTTTCTTATACAAATAAATTTAACGATTTCTAAACCTGTTTTAAAATAATTGCGGCACCGCTGCCCTTTTCCACGTGACGCCTCTTGACAAACCCCCGTTTCAGCCTTTTTTAATTTTTCCGTGGTGAAGCTACACGGCCGCAAATTTTTTCCCCCCCCTTTGGGGTCTTTTTTTTTTCAGTAGAAATATTCACAAAATTTTTTTCTATGTGGGAGATTTTCTTTTCCCCGGCAGAAAGTTTTGGTACCGGCGGACAACAGGTTCTCTTTTCCTGCTTAGGCGGTTTTTTTTCCCCAATGGCGGTTCTGAAAATTTTCAGGGGGATTTTTAAAAATTTTTGAATTTTTTTCCCCTTTTTTTTTTGGCGTGCTATGGTCAACTCGTGATGTTTTTTTCGGACTATTAACGGTGGATTTGCAAACAGGTTTTTTAAAAAATTTTTCTAATAAAAGTGATAAAATCCCTTTTTTTTAAAAATTTTTTCAAATTTTTTTTTTCCCCCAAAAAGTCCTCTTCCCAATTTTGGGTGTTTTTTATAGCGGGGGAAAATTTTTTTTTTCCCCTCTGTAGGAGTAGCCCGATTTTTTCCCCGTTGGTAGCCAAAAACCCCCGCATTTATGGTAGAACTCAAAATTTAAAATACCCATAAAACCTGTATAATATTTTGAGTTTATTATCACTATAAATTGTTTGGTCTTTAGAAAAAATTTTTGGGGGCCCTAAAAATTTTTTTTATTCAAATAGGGTTTTTAGGGTTTTTTTTTTTTTTGGAAACCCCCCCCTTTTTCGACAATCGTTCCTGTATGGTTTGGCTCTTAAATGACCCCCCAAACCCAGTGTAGGCGGCCTCGTCCAGCCCCTTTTTCCAAAACCCCAAAAGGGGAAAAAAAGGTTTTACCTTTCCTTTTTTTTGCGCGCCATTTTTTTTTTTTAAAATTTTTTTTTTTTTAGAAATAATTGAAATTTTTTTTTTTTAAACAAAAAAAATTTTAAACCCCCACATTTGATGACATGTTTCTCTTTTATATAATATTGTTTGTAAAAAAAAAAAAACCATCAAAAAAAAATTGTAAGAACCGATCTGTTTAAAATTAATTTTTTTTTTTTGGGTTTTAAAAGGGGGGTTTTTTTGCGCTTATAATATTGGGGGAAGTTTCAGGATTATGTTTTTACATCAAGAAAAAAATTGCGTTAATTTTAATAAAAATTTTCGTCAGGTGGGTTTTCCCCGGTTTTTGAAAAAATTAAATTTAAAAAATTTTATTTTGTCAATAGTTCCCTTAAGAATATGAAAAAAAAATTTTTTTTAAATGGCCGTTTAAATTTAAATTCCTTCCCCTTTTTTAAATTAATAAAAACAGCTTAAACCCCCAAAATTGGAATTTCGGGGTTTCCCCAAAAAGTTAAATTTTAAATTTTAACCGAATAAAAGGAAAAAGTGGGCCCATCTATTTTTTTTCCCTTTAAAATTTTTAAAATTGTACTCACGCATAACCTTTTCCAGGCGAATAGCTAACCCCCGCAAATGTTTGTTTTTTAAGTGTTACAGAATAGGTTTTTCCCCCTCCTATTGGGGGTTATCGATTTCTAAAGTGCCCCCCGATTAAAAAGAGCTCTATATGTCGTCGGTTGGCTTTTTTTCCAACTAGATTTCTTGTTTAAGGAAAACTCGGGAAAAAATTTTTTCGTCAAAGTTAAATGCCAATATGATTTTTAATTTTACGAAGAGGAAAAAAAAACCTTTTAAATTTTTTGGGGAATTTTTTTTTAGATATTTCAAAGTAACCTGTTTTTTTAAAGATAAAAATTTTTAACAATTAATTAAAAATAGTCTTTGTGACAGAAATGATAATTACTTTTAGAGTAAACGGGAAAAAAACCGGAAAAAATTTTAAAGTTTGTATTGTTTCCCCCGAGAAAAATAACAAACAAAAAATGAAAAAACCGATTGGGGGTATTTAATTTTAAAAAATTTTTAAAAAGGAGGCTTAAAAAAAAAAAACAAAAGATTTTACTTATTTTTAAAAAATTTTCTTGTCAGTTCGAAAAAAAAATTTTTTTGGAAAATTTTTTTTTTTTTATGCAGATGAGATTTTTTAAAAAGCAACACCTATTTAAAAATTGGGGGAATCAAGTCAACTTAAATAAGTCACGTTTACAATCTTTTTTTTTTTTTTTTTTTTTTCAAGCCCATTTGAAAATAATTTTTACAGTTAATAAATGCGCCAATCACAACATGTTTTTTTTTCGATCACTCATTCGGGGTTTCCCCCTAGTGAATACAATGCAAACTTTTTAAAAAAAAGTGTTTTTTTTTCTCTACAGTAATTTTTTTTTAAAAAAGTATTAAAATTTTTTAAAAATTTATCCTTTTTAAAAAAAGGGGTTTTTTTTTAAATATCTCGAAAACAAAAGGGGGTAAAAAAACCATATCGTCGTATTTAAAATTTTTAAAAAAATTTTTCCCCCCCCCTTTTAACCCCCCTACTTGGTGAATTAAAACTAGCTGACCCCTTTAAAAGATCCCCCAAATTTTTTTTAAACCCAGTACCCCTTGAACTATTTTTTTATAAAAGATGTGGGGGGTAAAGTTTTTTTAAAGTTGCATTACTTATTATCTTCCCCCCCCCCCTTTTTTATTTAAAACACGACAAAAAAAAACCCTTTAAACAAACAAAGGAAAATTTTTAAAAATTTTTTGCCGATGTTATTAAAAAATTTTTCCTAATAGAGTAATTTTTTTGGGGGAAAAAAAGGGTTTTTTTAATTTTTAACGTTGGGTTGGGGCCCCCCCCAATTTTAAAAAAAGGAAAATTTTTCCATTTTTTTTTGACCCCTTTTTTTTTTAAAAAATTTTTCCCCAACGCTTTGAGATAAATAGATTTCGAGATACAGGGGGGCCTTTTTTTTTTTTGGACAGTACATACAAATATTAGTTAATAAAGGTAAACTCTGGGGGTTTTCAGAACTTTGTTTATAATAGGGTTTTTATTAATTTTTTTCCCCCAAACAGTAAAAAAAAAGATTTTAAAAATTTTGTTTTTTTTTGGGGCCTTAAAAACTATGACCATGAATGCCCAAACCCACAAAGCTAACGGTACTAAATTTTTACATAACATTCGGATAGGGGGGCCCTTTTTGGGTTTTTTTTTCCCCTGTTTTCAATTAAATTTTTAAATTTTTGGGTTTTAAGACAACGATAAATTAATTCAAACTGACGAAAATTTTTTATACGTTATTAATTTTTATTGCTCGATTCTTCAATAACGCCATGTTGGGTCATGTTTAGTTTTTTTAAAAACCCCCAAATTTTTCCCCTTTACCCTTAAAATTTTTTACCGAAACAGTACGGTAGACGTCAGTTTCCATGCTTTAAAAATTACTAGTTGGGCTTTTTTTTGGGTATTTTTTGAAATTTGGTAACCGATGAAAATTTTGCACATATATAGAGGGTGAAAAAAAATGGAAAATGAACTTATCTACAATTTTACCTAGAATACAGTGGCGTAATTAATTTTTTTCATTACTTACTTTTTAAAGATATAACCAAAGTCGCCTTTTTTAAATTGGACCCTGCATATTATTTGACTATTTAATTCCCAATAAAATTACCTATCTATTGATACTTCATACTTTATATTTATTTTTAGAAAAATTGAATTTGTAAAAAAGGATAACCTCGTAAGAGAAATTTTTGTGTTAAATTTACAGAAAAAATTATTATTGCTTAAGATGATTATTATGAAAATAATTTTTTTTTTTAAATTATTAGCAAATTTTGACCAGATGAGATAATAACAATATTAACAAAAAGAAAAGATGCAACTCAATTATTCTGAAATTTAGGTGAGGCTAGATTTTATCTTAACTCGACAGTATACCCTTAGAAAAATATAACAAATTTTAAAAAAACTCTATCCTATTATGCTTATGAAAATTCCATAGTTTTAATGAACGCGAAACAAATGGTCGCTGCAATTTTTTTTGTAAAAATTTAAGCAAAAAAAAGAATAACATACTCAGTTTTGTGTTTTTAATTTTTTATTTAAATGAAAGGATTTAAAATTTAAAATATATAATAATCTTGACTTTCATATTGAGAGCAAAAAAAGTACAAATGCTTTACAGCCAGATATGAGAAAGAAGAAACCAATTTAAATGCTTTAAAAGACCATTAAAATATGGGTGTAAAAAATAATAATAAAAAAATAAATAAATAATAAAAAAATAAAAAAAAAAAATATATATTAAAAAAAAAAAATAATAAAAAAAATTTCGGGGTGCAAAATTTAAGGTTCCTGATGTTCTTTTTTTAAAATCGGTTTTCCGGGGAATTATTTTTATTGAAATAAATTTTTGTTTTAAAAATTAAAAAATTTTTTTCTGTGATGAATAGTAATAATATACGGGTGTCTCATTAAACAAACCATTTTTCATCATATATTTTTTAAAATGTAACCGATTTTAAAATAGTCCCCCCATAAAATTTTTCCGCTTGTTTTAAATTATTTTTTTTTTTTTTTTATCTTTTAACAACCAGATAAAAAGGGAAATTTTTAAAAGGGCCCCTCCCCGAGATGGAATAAAAAGGCGATTTGTTTTCAACGTTGTAGTTGTTTGAAAATCGAATTGAGATTTGCCATCACTCTGTGATCACAAAATTTTTAAAATAGAGGGAAAAAAAAAAAGCATGTTATAAAAATTTTAAAAAAAAGTGTATGTCATAATTTGTCAGGGCCAAAAAAGGGGTATTCATAGGGCATTGAAAAATGTATTCAATTTATTGACATCTTGGTTCTTTCAGCGTTATTCTCATGTTAAACACAAAAAAATATAGGTATAATATTTTATTTAAAAAAGTGTATTCATTATGTTACATTGACAAAAAGGGGATTTATAAAAAAAAAGTGTATGTTTTAAATATTCACAAAAAAATGTATGTATACATTTATTATTGATAAAAAAAGTATGTCATAATTTAAATTCTTTTAAATTTATATTTACATGTATACATTTTCAAAAAAGGTATTTAATGTTATAATAAAAAAAATGTTTTTTAAAAATTGGTTAAAAATTTACAAAAAAAAAATTGTATAAAGTATGTTACATGCAATGTTAACACTGAAAAAAAAGGATGCATAAAATTAACACTGAAAAAAAGTTGTCATATATTTTGTGAACGTTCCAAACCCCTAAATTTATTTTCGAAGGGGAGACACTGCTTTTGTGAGACCAGGAAATTTTTCACCACCGTGGGATTTTTAACAGCGTTGGGTATCAAGTAAAGTTTAAAAGAATTTTCCGAAACCCATTTTTTCCAAAGAAAATTGGGGCTTTTAAACTTTTTTCAAAAAAACCCTTTTTATTTGAAATTTCAAATTAATGGATAAAAGATGCTCAATTGTAAAAAATTTAAAAAAAAATAATTTTTTTATTTTTTTAAAAAGGTTTCAGGGTACCCAGAAATGTAAATGGAAAAATGTAAAAAAAATAAATAAAAATTTCTTAAAAGGAAATTTTAGATTTTTCGATGTTTTTTTCGGAAATTGGGGCAATTGGCCTTTTTAGAAATGGCTTTGGGCAAATGGTAAATTTTTTTTTGGAAAATTTTTTTTCCATTTTTTTTAAGCCAATCAGATGCCTTATTTTAAGGTTGCTATGGCAAAAACCCCCAATTTTTTTGGAAATTTTTTTTCGGAAAATGACCTAATTGAGATTTAAAAGGATTTTCCCTGGTTTTTGACAGCGCGTTAAATGAAAAAACCGAAAAAGCAGAGGGTAGTTTAAATTTTTTACAAATATACATGTTATTTATTATTAACAACATCAATTATCAATTCCAAATTTTTTTTTCCCTCCCTTTTAGACTTATAATAGGGGTTTTTAAAAAAAAATAATCAATTTGATTCAAAAAAAAAACCTTTTTATTTTACTGAAAAAAAAGGTATAATCACAATATGGTAACACAGAACATAGTTTTTCCCTAAACTTGGTTTTTATCATGGGAATTTTATTAGAGAATAACCCAACGGTCCAAAGATTTTTATTCTACTGCAGTGCATCGAAATGAAAAAAAAATATATATAAAATTTATATTAATAGAACACGGACTATCTGCTTATTTTTTCCCTTTTCTCTGGGTACAATATTATTTGTGATTTTAAAAGAATATAATAAACTTGATTCAAAAATTTAACCTTATATTATTTAGACCACAAGGAAATTGAAAAAATTAGACAAGCGGATTTTACCTAAATATAGGTATCGGAAATGACCTTGGTTATCTTTTTCCAGACTTTCCTTTGGAAGAAAAAATAATTTAAACACAATTTTTATTTTAATCTTTATTTAAACCACAAAATAGAGTATGGTTAAGGGTAATTAACCTGACCAACATTCTAAAACTTTTTTTGCCCCCCTGGAATGATTGTGGCTGGAAAATTTTTTGGCCTGCTGAATCCAGATCTGGCTTCAGTTTTTTCGGATATCAGCCTTCAATAATGAGGGAACATGTTTTGATATTAAGCAAAATTCAATACTTTAATACTGATTTATTTTAAATTTTAAAAAAAAAAAAGGTATGATACATTTTAGTAACAGTTAATTTATGTTCAGTATAAACATTTTCAAAATGTTATTTTTTTAATATTCATTTCGCTCTTCCTTTTTTTAAGAAAGACTGGATGTTTTGTATTAGGGTCCAACAATAGTCGGCAACATATTCGGGCTCCACTTTCCAGTATATCTTTCTCTATCGATGCGATGTCTTGGTGAAATCGTTCCCCATGCTCGTCCAAGGGTCCTTTTTCCCCGGAAAAAAAACCAAATGGGAATGGAGAAAGGAAGTTTTAGGGACATTCATTTTAAAATATGAAGGCCGAGAGTTTTCCACAGATAACTGACTTGGTGTTTCCAAGAAAATTTTTGCAAACCTTTCTGATTCCATGGTCTTTCATGGTCACTTAAAATTTTCCGTGAAGTTGGCATCTTTAAAGAGTTGCCTAATTTGTCTACCCGATATCCAATTTTAGCTTTTTTCCAAGGTAAAAAAATCTTCCCCTATCCTTCAATCAACTTCATATATTTGGTTATGGTACAGTCCTTTCTAACTTTAATTTGCCCAAAAAAAACACATTGTCTCTCCTTTTCTGTCATGTACTTAACTTTAGGAGCCAATTTATTAATTAGGGGGTTTTTCTGACACCAGGTTATAGGTTGTAAATCCTTAGCCAGGACTGTATTCCTTTTTTGTGTTTCAAGCAGGTTACTCAAAACATTTTGGCTAAAATAAGGGACTTTTCTTTTTGCGAACACTGTAGCACTTTAAAGTATATTTTAATGAAGCAATATTTTTTTAATTTCATTTTTCGAGGCGTGTCGATACTTTCTATTGGGCTGGGCATATCAATTATTTTTTTATAAATGATGTTCAGGAACTTGCTGCATCACTAGATGCAATATTTCTAGAAGTTAACGGGCCTGGTTCTGGTGTTCCTAACGATTCTGTCTGTCATCAAGAAATTCAGTTGGAAAAACTAAATTGTGAGTCTTGTTTCTCAGCGGCGGCAGTTATTTTATGCCCGCTCAAAAAGGTTTTTACCGGATGTAATATTTTTGATCTGAGCATTTGGAGACGATGATGTGTCACTCTCCTCAGAAGAAATTGATACATGCTGTTGCTCTAACTCCGTCAGTTTTGGGATTTCTGGAAAAATAATAGCATACTCTTAGTATCTATGTACTGGGTGGTCCAAGATAAAGGTACAATGAAATTACTTAAAAACGGTTAGCGCTAGAATAATTTTGAAAACAGATGCTATAGTATATCGCAAGGTATATTGCCAGGGCTAACTTTTTGCTTTTGAGATACATTTTTTCCTTACATGGTGTCACAATAGAGACGCCCCACCATCAGCTTTAAAATTTTAAATAGGACACCCTATACAGTGTGTCCAAGATAAAGGAAAGGGTGGATAACATTGGTAACTTGGAAACCATAAAAACGAAAATGCGTATCTTTTGTTTTTATCTAATTTCTAAAAAATGTTTCGGCATAGGTAGAGTTGGGAGTTGGGCACCTATTGAGCAACTTTTTTCTAATTTAACCCAAGCTTTAGCTCATATTCCAAGTTACCAATGTTATCCACTCTTTATCTTGGACACACTGTACAGCGTGATCCCCTGTACAGTGCGTCCAAGGAATTTTTTTTATTTAGTGATAGGACATATTATATCTACATAGGATGTCCCAGAAAGAATGGGACATATTTTAACAGCATATTCCATCAAAAAATATTTCGATCTACCAAACATTTTTTCCACCAAATGTTGACATTAACCGACTTACAGGGAGCCAAAGTTTTACAATTTTTTTCGATTACTTTGAATATTTCCTAAAGTTTCTGAGATATCGTTATAAAATTTAATATAGTAACTACCACCCTATACAGCGTTAATTTAAGCATTTTTAAGATTTTCTAGATCTACAGGGTGGCCAATTCTTTGGGGTGGTGACCCCTTTATCCCCCTCAAACTTTTTTGTGGTACGCCACTGGTACGTTTTTATCTGCGATTTAGATTCGCTGTTCAGTTTTACAAAACTTTGGTAGGGGAGCGCCGGTAGGGTCGGAACACTTTTTTGAAAATCGCCTCTAATTTTTTTAATTTGACAATTTTTAAACCAATTAAACAATTAGTTGATGTTCTAACTATTCACACTAGTAATCAGGTGCATTTTAAAGAACTCCCACACCGTCCCCCCGTACCGGCCGGGTGGGTCTGGACACAAAACAATTTTTGAAATAATTGGTTAATGCGCCTATTGTTTAAGAAAAAATATTACTAAAAATGATTTTTAGATAAATAAAAGCAAAGGTACGAGTAAAAAATCAGTAAAAGTAAAACGCACATGACCACCAAAAAAATTAAGAAACGATGGAAAAATTTTTAAAAATCTAAAAATTGCTAGAACGTTTTTTTTTTAACTAATAAAACACTAATTTTATATGAAATTAAAGACAAAATAGACCATATTTCGTAAAATTGAGATTTTTGGAAAAAATATGCCTAACATCCCTTTATTTGATAGAGATATGCGGGACGGTTGGGACAAGTGTCCCGACCGTCTCCCAATGTCACGCTACTAAATAAATTTTAACTGATAAAAAACTGCCTAGAAAATAATTACAAGATGCATATTAGCGTTGATTGACAACCACTACTCAATCAACGATATTAGTCACATGTATGCATGGACTTCCCTTAAGCAGTGGTCACAAAATGAAAACGTAAAATTATGCTCCAGTGACAATATTTATTTATTTATGACTCAATAATATTGGATCGGAAACTTGAAAAATCTAAAAATAAAAAAACACAATCAAAGTTGTGCGGAGTCTAGGCCACCATTAACTAGGTAAAAATTGCTAGCATATTTTACAGGAACAGCATTTTTATTTAAGGTCTTTTTCGGTGCACGAAAATCTCTAAAACTGCTTGGAAGAAAATGGTTTTCACAAAGCACCTTACTTTGTAAAATTTTGTCCTCACTAATTTCAAACAATCTTAAATTTCCACTATTTACAATCTAGTTTTCACACCGTGCTTTATCCTTCACAGGAAAAGTATAAAAACTTAAAGAGGGTGTCGTTTTTCTTGAGTTTTACAATTTGCGTAAATACAACAACGAGACGCTCTCGTAAAACTCATCTTTCTGGGGGGTTTCAATAGCCGCTATTTTACTAGGCACAATATATCTAATAATATTTACAAAAACTCGAATAGGTATGTCCAAAAACAAAGCTAAAGTTGTAGGTACGTAACAAATTTTTAGAGCCTACGATTCGGTCGGAACTCGGAACTCAACTACCTCCAACAGCTTTTGTTAGGCTCTCGGTTAGGCCAAAAACTTCGAATTCACAGAAATTAGGTACACATCTATAATAACCGACAATAAACCTCCTCGCATTCGGGCAAATAACAGATGGTTTACTATTATTGGTAATTTCCTGTTTCGAGCGATGCGTTTCGTGCGGAAAACAAAAACTACCTGAAACCCTCTCGTTCCGGGCGGACTAAAAATTATGACATTTATTACTCTCGTTTCGTGCGTAAAGAAATAGTCCCTTTAAGGTAGGTAATAAAATAACTATTACCGATTAAGACCAAATTTATTAATTCATATTTCTAAGAAATTTCCTTATTGCAATAAAAAAGATGAAACATCTTCCATTGTACTAGGTTCTGGTCAGTCATGGTTAGTTCTGGTAAGCAAATAATCTTTTTATTCTGGTCGGTCATGGTTAGTTCTGGTAAGCAAATCATCTTTTTATTTTGTCCAATTAATAATAAATATTTAATATAAGTATTATAATGTCTTACTGGTCTACCTAGAAAGAACCCGTGCGGAGATTCGTATACGATTTAATGGGTTTATTTTTATTTATGTACTAATTACAGATTTTGGGATTCATGCCGCCCGTTAAAATCGCCGAAACGAGAATGTACTGCAAATATATTTTATTGCATCTAAGGTGTACGCCCGAAATAAGAGGGTTTTATGATCCCGCACGAAACGCAACGCCCTAAACAGGTATAAATCATCTCGAAGGGATTTCAAAATTTTATTACCAAGGTACCTGGCTACTTTTATTATGCATCCGGGGTTCGTCGCCAACTATAGATGTTAAATTCCAAAATTTATTTGTTACCTACAAATTAAGTAGGTAGGTGTTAATACATAGATTGCGACTTTACGATTAATTAAGTTGAGTTTTAAAAACAAAGTTAGTTATTTAATTAAACAAATAAGAGAATGCAAACTGACAACACTGCCCAATCATAGCTGGCCACCTCTAGCGGTATAAGAATAAACCTAACCATGCTTTGCTTTCACTTTTCTTGGCCTCCGTCGGTGAACGTTCAGCCAGCTTCTCCCTACTAGGGCTTCGACAGAGGAACCGCCAGATAGACGGGCTTTGTAGCCCCCAGAAATTCCGAACTTTTCCAAAACTTAAATTCTTAACAAAAAAATTATCGATGCAGGGCACAAACAATGGCGATCCGACCAGGGATTGCTTCTGGTATCACGCATAACCGTTTTCTGTCAGTACTGCCCTCCTGCTGAGCGCGCAACCATCTTCCGCCATTAGGAAAATCCCTCGTGCGTGGGGCCCTCAGAAAGGAACAGGTATAGGAATCTTCGTTCACAGCGCTTAGCCCCAGTAGAAGGACCCATCGTTTGGCTTGAGTTTCTCCTTGATCCCCGATGGCACAAGCTGTTGATACAGCGCATTTAGCCGCCTTCCCGGAAAAAACTATGTAGTTTTTTATCGCGAGCACTTCACTGATCGGAGGTCAAAAAGGAACTGCGAAACCTAACCATGGAATGTTACATGTTCAGTACTAGACTAACAGATGGCCGACATGCGGCTCGTAGCGGTCAAGATTTATTTTGGCCACGATATTTCCCAAAGGTTAAACATCTTTCCAAACCATGTTTCAATCAACGCAAATAGTTACCATTAATATGCCCTGTTGCCAAGTGTGTTCATTTTTACCTCTTTGTTAAATCTAACCCATTGTTAAGTCCATTGCTAACTTTAACAACGCGTTCATCACTCGGCCGTAAATATAATACTTACTAAAAATATTTTGTTTTATTTTGATACAAATAACCTGCTAAAATCGTCTAGTAAATTTAAAATAAAAATGTAAGGGGATTTAATATAAAATATTTAGAAAAATTATTAAGGCACCTCTTTATCTTAGTTTAGCAAACAGCTGCACAGCATAGTTAAAAATCATGTATTTAAGAAGCAAGGGCGATTAATGATCGAAGCCAGGGGTGAGATCACTAATCGCCAATTAATGCCCGAGTTAGTTACACCATTTTTTCGGCGATCATTTTGTTCTTAAATTGGAAAACTCATAATTTTTCTTGAATTTTTTCAAGATGTATATCGGTTTTAGGCAACCAACTTAACATATGCATTAATGGCTTTTAATTGAATAACAATAGACGGAGAGCTAGAGCCGAAAAATCATCGTCATCAGTAACATGGAGTTTCTCCCTTAAAACATGTTCATTTAGTATTGTTAATCATGTTCTCGCGCAGGCTGACAACCTATTGGATACAGAGGGTATCAGTAAGGGGTAAAAGTGCAAAATTTTTGGAAAAAAAAATCGTCATCGATAATATTAAAAAATTTTATAATATTTTGACTAACCTCAAAATTCTTTCTTCTTAAAACTGATTACTATCAAAGGAAAACGAACACTGATTGGGTATTTATATATTAAACAAATACACTAAAATTCACAATATTTTATTGTCTATTTTTAGTAAACAACACCTCAAACGAATCCAGTTTTCTTTACGTTGCAGGAATAATTGTTGTATAGTTTGTTGCCTAATTCATGACTAAGTTTATTAAAAATAAAAAAAACTGGGTTTATTTGACGTGTTTTCCACTAAAAATAGTCAATAAGATATTATAATTTTTAATATTAATTTTTTTATTTTGATGGTAATCAGTTTCAAGGAGGAGGAATTTTGGCAGTGTCCGTTTTGAGGTAAGTCCACTTTAAGCCTCATAATTCAAAAACCAGATGTTGCCAAAAAAACTGATTTTCGATTCGTGATTAGGGCTCCAAAAAACCGACCTATGAAAAAAATCATCAAAATCGGCATCATGTCCGATAAGTAAAATTTTACCATTATATATCTGAATATATTTATTATTTAAGGATTCCACTTAAAAAGAAACCAATTACTAGAAGCACTCTAAAACAATTGGGAGTAAATATTGAACAACTTAAATTAAAATACTCACTTAGAGATGGTGTCCCAGATGCTTTTGAAAACTTTATAGGCGTAAGTAAACTAGATTAGAACTAGAATGTTAGAACTTAGTAACTGTCTCGAAAGTTGCCTCCTCTCCGATTTTGACCAAATTTGGTATACGGGGGTTTTTGGAGCGCTGATTACGAATCTGAAAAAATATTTTTCGGCGACGTTTCGTTTTTGAGATATTCATCATCAAAGTTAAAATCAACCTAACCTCATTTTCACTATATTCCCCTTCTTTTTGTACACCATTCTTGATTTTTACACTAAAGTGGCACACAATATGTTATAAACACCTTTAAAACCCTGTATTTTTATTTATTTTACACCTTTTTCCATTAAATTGCGAACTTTCAAGTTCAAAGGCACCAGCCATATTTGCTAGTGTACGTGGTTGCAGCCACGTTGGGGCGTGTTAAAGTGGATGTTTGCAATTTAATGGAAAAAAATGTAAATTAAATATAAAAGCAAGTTTTAAAAGGTGTTTGAAAATATTTGTGCCAATGTAGTGTAAATAAAACAAGAATTCTGTGCAAAAAAGAAGGAGGAATAGTGTAAATAAGGTTAGTTTGATTTTCAACTTGATGATGAATTTTCGAAAACGAAATGCAATTTTTTTGCAGATTTGTAATCAGCGCCCCAAACCCTCGTATACAAATGTCAAAATCAAGAGAGGCAACTCGAGACAATTACCTAAATTTTTTCCAAAATGAAACTTTTTTTAGCCTCAATATTAAGGAGAAATTTCTCTTGGTACACCTCCACAAGACTTTACTGTTATATTTGACACTGGATCTTCAAATCTCAGGGTGCCTTCCTCGAAATGTGACACGTCACCTTGCTGTAGGTATCAAAAAGAAAGGTTTATAAATAAGCAACCACAGTTCTAAAATGCTTTTAGCTTTTACTGCGCTTAAGAAACTTACGGAATTAGTACTTTAAGATAAAAAAATAAGATGGAAATTATAGTTATCTTTACAATAATATAAAAAAGCACTTCTTTTAATTACTAATTTTTTTCTTTGAAAATACTACAGGGTCCAGTTTATTTTGTAATTAAAATGCATGTTACCAGATTTTAATTTGTAGATTTTTTTTTTTTTTATATATTTGGCTAATCATCTGGAAGTTTAACCTATTCATTGTCTTAAATTAGCTATGGATTTTGTAAATAAAAGTAATTGTATTTGCATTATAGTTGAAATATAATAATTTTTAGTGTTTTAAATCAGTAGGAATGTCAAATTTTTTTTGTTAAGCAGTGGCGTAGCCAGGTGGGGGTCCCTCTAGACCAGCGCCCCTGCGCCCAAACAAACCTACCGTATATAAAACAGGATTTTTTGTTAATAATTTTTCGTCCCACGTGTCAGCGGAGCGGTTATTCTCTTCAAAAGCATAACACCGGAAAAGCCGCTGAGCGCGGCATCCGTTTGTGGCGGCATTTCTTTTATTGTGTCGGTATTGGATATATTCCAGTTCCAATTACTTTATTTTTAATATTCTGGCAGATTTCAAACGTATGTTATTTATTTCTGGTACTCATATTCTCCTCTTTGTGGTGTTATTTAGTCGTTTATTGTCTATGTAAGATAAACTTGTTAAGAATAAAAATCGAAAAAAAAGAAAAAATCAGGTGCTGAGTTCAGGAAGATATCGTGAAAAAAATGATGTTAGCACAACCACAGCCAAAAATTACAAGATTTTTTAAAAAAAACTGCTGGGTAAGAACATTTTTTTATATTGTCATTATTTTTCCTTTCTGGCCTAAAGTTTAAAATAAGATTTGTTTGTTTATTGTTGTGTGTTTTTTAATAAAAATGTTTAAAAATAGAGCGCCCCTTTAAACGTTGCCCCCCCGCCCTGAAAAGTTGACTACGCCACTGTTATTAAGCTAGAATATGTGGTGAAAAGAGCTTCATCATGGATATATAGTTGGGTTTGTCATAAATTTGGTCCTTAAAATGTAATAAAACTGCTATATGATTTAAAGTATAGTTAAGGATTCCAGTTATAAAGGAACTACACAAGTAGTATTGTACCATTTGTAGGTTTTCTGAAAGTTTAGTGTCAAAACTGGTATGATTTTTTAATGTCAAGAAAAAAAAGTTGCGATTTTTTAAAAAATAAATATTAGGTTGATTTTAAAAAAAAATACATATTTTTATATAATAATACCACTTAAAAAGGTGGAGCCTCAAACCACGCCAGAATTTTGTTTATAATAGTCTGTTAATTGGAATTTGTCGTTTTTAAAACCACATGCAGTAAAACAAATATTGTTGTATTTTTGCTTTACTTTTAAGGGATACTAAATCAATATGACTCAAGAAAATCATTTACCTATGAAGCTAACGGTACAATTTTAGGAATCTAGAACTGGCAGAACTTCTGGATTTTGTCCACTGTGTACTTACTGTAAGAACTATATGTGTTTATCAATAATTACCAAAAAAATCCTAAAATTTTATTTTGACTGAAAATGCGGAGACCTATTAGGACAGACCCCGATTTGGCAACACTACACCCCTTTCATATAAATATTTAAATTTACTGGTATAGCTTGTCTCAAAATATCGTTATGGCTTTTGACGGACCATACCCAATAAACTTTTAACGATTTTATTATCTATTGTTATTGAGTAAACCCATTTGTTCATAAGGACAGGGGTGGGCCAGGTATTTCTTGAGTATTAACCAGTAGGTATATAAATATTTTTGGCTAATATTTTAGTGGCAGTGTTAAATAACCGTTTTTACTGTGCGTTTCGAAAAAGTTGTTTTCCGAGAATATAACTTTTGTCGTGTCGAAATAATTTGTCAATTGGATGCAAAACAGGTTGTGAAAAATGTGTATGAAACTTTAATCAGTAGAGATCTAATTAAACAAATTTAAAAGAAACCTTTACTTACAAAAACCCAATATATGATAAGGATATTGTTATTAGTTTAAAGAATTGAACAAAAAAAAAACGTAGTGATTTTCAATCTCACCGTAGAGACAATATGATCAGGACCTAATAAGAAGGAAAATATATTGTCTTTATGAAAGGGAGTTATTCCTTGGATAAACTGAAGAAGCTTAAGACGAAACCAATATAAATATTTGCCGTGCCACCCTCTTTTAGAGTTGTTTGTAAAAGGAATTAAATACCAAAATAGACAAAAGACAAGTACTAATGGAAACGCACAGATTACGCCTGGAGATTTAATTACCTTCAAGAAAATTTAAAAAATATAGGTTAGAAAACAGATCCATAATTTACCTTGATGAAACATGGTTCGATACACACGACACAGTATCCAAAGAATGGGTTGATTCCAGTCAAAACTATCAGACGAAAGCACCTTCAAATAAAGGAAAACGCATTACCAAAAATAACGCTTTCATAGAAACGGATTTGTCCCAAACTGGCTGTTGTCTGCAAAGAATTTAAGGATTTGCTGGGAATATGAGGATACAAGTGCAGAACTTTTTTTAAAATTGGTTTCAACATTATCTTTTAAAAAATATTCCAAACAACAGTGTTATGCATGGATAAGCAACCCACAGCCGTCTTACACAAAGCACCAGCTTCATCAAGTTCAAAAAATTGAAACCAGGAATATTTGTTAGAAAATATATTTATTTTGAATTCAGTTATAAAAAACGCATCTTTTGAAAGTCCTAAATTCATTAATTAAAAAAATATATGTATGTGATAATTTGGCTGAACAGGCTGGGATACTGTCTTGGCCCTCCGTATCAGTGGATTTTAACCCCTGAGATTTGGGAACCGTAAAATCAAAGATCAGAGCAGAAAATGTTACACCTCTTTAAGTCCCAGTGTTGTAAATTTGATAAAAATGTAATTACTAACATACCAGTTGAGAACTGGAAAAATTCAAACAGCAATTAAAAAATTTGAGGATTTTTTTTAATTTTTATCCAAAACAACATAAATCCTAGTAATTAATGCAATAATGACTCTGATAGTGAAACAAATTAGATTTAGATATTTAGATTAAAAATTAATTATTATAGATAATAGTTATAAATTTATTAGAACTTTCATATTTTGATTTCTTAATGTAATTTTAAGATTATACTCCTAAAAAACAATAAATTATAAATATTTATATTATTAAAGTCCGTCCCTAATGTTCTGTCCTTTAATACCTCCCGATCCGCAGTTTGAATGAAATTTAAGGTAGCATGATTAATATTACTAATTTATAGCAACAAATTAGCAACAAAATCGTATGATCATCGATAGGTAATTTTTATTAAAAATCCTGCTATCTTTATATCAATAAAGCAGTATTTCGAAATAGGTTGAGCGACAAAATCCTCATTTTAGCAACTAATTACAACAAATTATCAAACCGGTGATTTTTTAATCGAGTTTGCTAATTTATCCCTGCTAGCCTGATAGTACTGACAAATTTAGGTCATAAAAGAAGTATTAAAGTCGCATGTAAAAAAAAGGGGACATAGCAAAATAAATATCCGGCATATCAAATTGTGGCCAAATAGGGGTATAACTTTTTTCCAGTTTATGTATGGCAAATTGGGCTAAAAATTTGGATAAAGTTAATTTGATAAGTCAGGCACAAAATGCGCTAAACGGAAATATAATTGGGAAAAAAAACCGCTTTAACTAACCAGAATTAACCCTCACCGACCTGAACAAGGGCGTTTGAATTTGTCTGAATTATCCCGACGAAGTTTTTAACCAAATTTTAATAATTTTCAATATGGTATTCATCACGTCTAAAATATAATTGGGGGAAAAAAAAAGCCGCTTTAACTAACTAGAACTATCCATGACCGATCAGAACTGAGAGGTTTTGAATTTGTCTAAAAATCTCTACTTAGAATTATTAACAAAATTTTAATAATTTTCAATATGGTATTTATTATGGGCCGCAATAATTCCATCCTGTTTGGGCCAAAGCACAGGCGGCTTTATGTGTCAATTTTAAGTCAAAAGTTTATGGCCAGGCGAGTTTAAGGGTATTATTAGGGTCCACTACCTGCTATCAGGCGAGCTTAATACCACCCGATTTTTTGTATATTAAAAATATATAGCTATTGGGCCTTTAAAATATTTTACAGTTAAATAACGTTAATTCACCGTCCAGATATGCACTACGAAGTACAACAAATTAATGGCAGATATTTTATAGTTCCTGAAGGTCCCGGTTTCCCAAAACTTTTTTTTTGTGTCATGTAAAAATACTTTTTTAAAAGATCTATAGCTTTTTGTGAAGTCAGGTAAACAGAGAATAGATATTTTAAATGGCTATTATTTACTTGATATGAAGCATTGAAAATTAAAATTTAAGCTCTTAAAGCGTCAAGCTGTTAACGCTTAAAAAAGAGAAAGAAAAGACCTTTAGCGAATTATTACTACTTTAGTTCGCTATTTTAAATAGGCTAGGAAAGCTGAAATATTTACCAAGACCACGGCTGCCGTCGCCTAAATTGCCGATTCCGACAAAAACTTGAAAAAACCCCGCATATTTGGGTAATTTTTTTCTCTGGACACGTATAAACAGCTTGTTTGCGATTAATTTAACAATGTTAAAAAATAATAAAATCGACCTCAACTACAGTACAAGTAACATAACACACCCAAATAATTAGGTAGGTACTTATTAAGCTGTGCTTATACACTCTTCTCTTTCTAGATAATCTAGTAATAAAATCAATTAGGAACAGTTCCATTACTTCTTTTTGGCTTCAAATTAAAAACAAATTACAATTACAGGTTTATGTTCTATAAGATAAACAATGTATACGTCATCTAGGTACCCAGGTTAGTTACTTAAGAGGCCAAACTATTTATTAATTGTAAATTAAAAATAAATAACTAGTTTTTAATTTTAACTTAATTTAGTTATTTTTATGAATTTTTGCGTATTATCCAATTAAGTCTAACCCTTTTTAAAAAACCCTTCCCGGATGGCCTTCGGATGTCCTACCCCGGCTAGGACTTCGGGAAAAACCCGGACGGATGGGCCCCCCTAACCAAAACAACAACGAAAAAATAATAAAAAAAAAAAATATTTTAGGTGGCTGGCCTCAAGGTTGGATCAAACCTTTGTTGAAGTTACGAACGAACCTGAAATTACTTTTGTAGGTGGATTTAAATATGATGGCGTTTTAATGGGTTATCCTAGTATTTCTATAGATGAAGTTATTCCCCCTTTCTATAACCTTATAAGCCAAGGATTGGTTTTTTCAACCCGTATTCAGTTTCTATGTTAACAGGTAATGGTTTCTTGTTGAAAAATCATTTACTTATTAAATACTTCAGAATTTGTTTTAAATTTTATCTGTTTTTACAGTTAAATTGTTGAACGTATAGTCAAACAATGTGATTTTAAATTCTGTTTTCCTGAAAATTTCCATCTCTCTACTCCATGCTATAAAAAACAAAGATAAAATTTCGAAAATAGTTTAAGTATTGAAGCATAAACAAGCGATTTTTCTTATAATTATCTAAATAAAATTTTAATTCCTCATAAATATAATAAGGCAGGTTTGGTTTTAAAAAGTTTAACTACTATGATTTTTATGTTTTTAAATTTTTAAAAAAATCTGGGCCCCCAATTCCCCCTTTAAAAATTTTTTTTTGCAAAAAAATTTTTATTTACCAAAAATTTTTTTTTTTTGAAAAAAAATTTTATTTTTTTTTTTTTTTGGTTAAAAAGGTGGCAACCCGGGGAAATTGCTTTAAAAAAGCGGGGCCCTTAAATTAAACTTTTTATGCTATCTAAGCATGTGTTCAAGAGAATGTGAAAAGGTGTTATCATAACCAGAACATACGCTTTCTCTCACACAGTCAGGTTGCCCTGAGAGCCTTAAATTCCCATCTTTTTTTCATCCAAGATCACAATGGAGTTCTGAACTATCTATAAAAACTTGCGTCAGCACAAGGGCGGATCCGGGGGGGGTCATGGGGGTCATGACCCCCCCCTTGGCTGGGCCCAGGATCTAGGGGGACCACTAAGCGTTTTCATGCCAAAAAGCGAATAAAGTAATCAAGACATTGAAATTGAAACCAACTAGCAATCAATTATAATTGTTACTAGATAATACCCAGTTTCTTGTTGTAAACGAATATCGGCTCTGGATGGTCGGGAGCGGAGTCAAGACATACCGTAGTCGATTTCTGACCTTAATTTAAATTGCGATATTGAGATGTATCCTAAAAAAAAACATTTTTATTATTATGGCTACACTACCTGTTAGTGTAGGATAGCGGTATTCAGATCTTTTTTAAAAAAATCAAATCGTGGCTAAGAGCAGTGGCGTAGGGCGGTATGGCTGCCCGGGGCGGAAGACAATTTTGCCGCCCTCTTAATTAGCTTTTTCAATTTAATGTTAAATATACATTAAAACATTAATTCTAAAGAATTTTTTTGGGAAAAACAGCTTATTTTTTTGATTTTTTTAAAAAAAAATTTATTTGTTTTACAATCAGTTTTTTTTAATAAAAAAATTTTTACTTAACCCTTGATATAATAGGTAATAATTTTTTTAACCGATCGCCGAGGGAACCCTTATTTTAATAAGTAATAGTACCCAATTTAAAAATTGGGTTTTTCCTCGATGATCGCTGATTAAATATTTAGCGAATTAAATATAAAACGAAAATCTATTTGTAATTAGAACTAGGATGATACTATTGTAATATTTATACTTTTTTGAAATATAATATAAGTAGGTACTTGTTAGAGTTAAAAACAAAATTTTCCCCTTTAATTTAAAAAATTTTTACGTCTACTTTTTTTAAGAGCAAAGTCTATAGCATAAAAAAATTCTTGTTCAATAGACAAGATAGAAAAAATTTTTTGTTAGAGTACTCATTGTCGACCTTAAATTTTTTAATTAATTTCAATTTAAAAAAATTTTTCTCTAAAAAATATTGCAGCATGATTAAAATATTGGGCAGAGTGTCTTCCCTTAGATTTTAAAAAAACTTAAACAATTAAAGTGAGTCTGCATTAAGTAATTTTGTTTTTGTTGCGAAAGTCCGAAGTCGAAGTTGTTCCAGCTTGAAATTCTGCTCGGGCGTTTCCCCAAAAAATGCGTAGTCTATATTACATTTAGTGCTGTCTGGATCTAATAATATAGCCGGCTTTGATAACAAACTTATCGGGCAATTTCTGTAACTGATGAAAAAGCTCATGAATTTTCAATAATTCTTTTCATTTTCACAAAACAAGTTAGCATCTCTAGTTCCGTCTTTAAAAATATGCTTTTTTGTTATGCGCCTCTAAGGTTCTATGGAATTTCCGAGCTCTTCACACATATTTTTTGGGAAATTTAATTAGTTTTTTTTTCATATGCAAAGAATTTACTTTCTGATCGCACATTCTAATGTCAACTCCCCTTTTTTTGTAAATATTTTTGTGCATCATTCACTTCCCTGTAGCACCGGTTGCCAAAGGCCCAAAAAACAAAAAAAGGAAAATGACTGCATCAAAACTAGTAAAGCTCCTGCATCTGTCCTAGTGTTTAAGCTTTCACCTGCCTCTGTCAGTATTTCCCAAAAAATGACGAGAATGTCTTTGTAATGATTCCATGTCATATTTACGGCATCGCCTCTTTCACCCACCGTGTGTCTTGAACCCTTTTTTAAGCTTTTTCCTGTAGCTGCTATCAGGACTTTCCAACGATGTGCGATGTGGCAAAAAATGAATAGCAACGTTCAAAGTGCCGAAAAAATTTTTCTGAACTCGCCTTTTCCCTACCACTCACATACTTATTTTCACAAAAATCACAGTTACGAAACAGTGTGAACTAAACAACTAAAGACCCCTGAATAAAACTTTCTTTGAATTGTTAAAGCATCACGTACTTTCTAAAGGGGACATAATAAACAATATTAAACTTAATATACAGGGTGCCACAGATTCAGTGCATGCATGGGGATCTCGGAAACCGTAAGAGATACGAAGTCCGGTTAAATTATGGCAAAGTTACGCATTTAGGTGCCTATTAACATGCCGAGTAGAAAGTTGTAAAATTCCGAGTACTTCTGGAGATATCGGAAAAAAACCGAAATTGCTGATTTCGTTTTAATCTTTTTTGACGTTATTTAAAGAGATATGGAAAAACAAAAGACACATATTCTCATGGCCACTTTTAGAAGTGATTCCTACAAAATACATGCGTTAAGAAGATTTTATTTCCGTGACTGACTTTCGGCAATTTATACGCTTAGAACAGTAATAAAATCAATCATCATACTTTATTTTTTAAATGCTGGCCCTCTGCCATATTGTTATGTAGGCATTTTTGATAGAAGTTACCGACGCATTTCCAAATAAATCCCATATTACAATGATGTATAACACATTAATAAAGAAAATATTTTTTGTTAAATGTAACATATTTGTCGGTCATTTTTCACATAAGAGACAACTAGATACAGCCCTTTTCCATAGACCAGGAACGACATCATTTCTTATAGGGCGTTCCATATTTACTTAATGAATATTAAGTGTTATACATTTTTGTAATTGGCATAATAAGAGGTTCAAAAAAATTAAATAAAAAACCCAGGTCGTATTTAAAAAAATAAAGTTGATGATGGTCTACCGAAAACAAAACGTTGTACAAAAATCTCTCAACGCTGTTTTGTAGAGCTTAAAAAGTGGCCATAAGAAAGTGTCTTTTGTTTTTTCATATCTCTTTAAATAAAGTCAGAAAAAAATAAAAACGAAATCAGCAAATTTCGGTTTTTTCCAGATATCTCCGGAAGTACTCGGAATTTTACAACTTTCTAAACGACATGTTGTTAGGCACCTAAATGCGCAACTTTGCCATAATTTAACCGACTTCGTATCTCTTACGGTTTCCGAGATCCTCATGCATGCACTCGAATCTGTGGCACCCTGTATATGTAATAGAAGTCATTCTCGATGAACATAAGTAATAAAAAATCCAAGCACAAAATAAAATATAGGGAATCCCCACAAGACAGTATAGACGGTGTTGCCATTCGCTACAAAATATCATTCACAGAATAAGTTTTATTTCGTGCTCTTTTCAGTCGGTCCGAATTTATAGTTGCGTTAAAAATATAAAATGGTTCAAATATTGACAAAATATATTTTATTATTTACTGTGAAATTTTGCTGCCCCATCCGCCCCCACTAAGCTACGCCATTGGCTAAGAGCTTTAATGGTTGAAGAACGTCTAATCGGACTGGCACTTCTCCACGACCATAAAAACGTACCCATTGAAGTAGATGTGAATAAAATACCTATTTTTTACTTGTTTCTATTATTATCAGAATTAAATTATAACTTCTTGTGACTTGACCACTAGGGTGGTGCCAGATTTTTTCCCAAAATCAGTAACGCTGGACATACAGAAGATTGTATAAGGTTATAACAAAATATTTTTATGAATAACAAAAGGAATTTGTAAAGTGCTTCCACTACTTTATCAGGACAAAAATTGTTTTTTAAAAATTTTTGAAAAATTAGCCTCCTCTGCAATGAATCAAGTAACAAGTAATAGGTACTTGCCTGTAAGAAATAGGTTTTGATTATCAAAACGCGCTAAATCTTGAGGTTTCTATGTCTACTAATATTAATATTTTAAGTTTTAGATTTGTTGTATATTTTGAAAAAATAAATGTGTACTATAAACAAAAAAATCGGCCATTGCAAAAGTGAAACCTTTCTAAAATCAGGCATCTTTATTTTCAAAAAAAAAACAAAATAAAATAAAAAATTGGTGGCGGTGGAAGGGATGCCTTTAAAAAAAACAAAAAGTTAAAAAATCTTTATTTTATACACTACAACTTTCCCAAGGTCAGGCATTTTTATTTTCATAAAATAAAAAATTTTCACCTATAACCGACGCTATTGACCACGACTATGTGACCCTCCCCTGCCTGGCGCGAAATCTGCATCCGCCCTTGCGTCAGCAAAAATAAGATAGAGCTCCTCTGGGTTACTAACAAGAACCAGTTCAACTAAAAATTTTAACGGTTCAAAGGCACTTCTTGGACGATCAAACCAGGCATTAAAAACAAAATAGACAGATGCGAAGGAAACGCTGGGCTCTTCTAAGAAACAGCTGAGATCCTTTTTTTGGAGCGCACTCAGTTAAGACAAGTAATAAGACTTTTGACAGACCACTGTCATCTAAGAGAACACTTGCAGAAAACGGACATATATAACGGTCACACAACATGCAGACTTGGGGGAAGAAGGAGGAAAGAGCCTTACACAAAGTATACAACTGCAATGTCCTGACATACAAACAGTAATTCAATTACAATTACCAATTACTCTTCTGAGTAGTAGTAAATAAAGTAATTGAATATTTTAGCAATTACTTTATTTAAATTATCACATAATGAAACAGGATACACCTAAACAAATAAAATATTTATACTAATTTGCATCATACGCGCACGTCACACTATTCAAAGTGCTTTCTCGGCAAGTTCAACATTAAATTACTCTAAAATAAAAATTGTTTTTTATCCTACCCCAAACATCAACAGATTTTCCACAAAAAAAAGTATAAAAACGGTGGCGGTAAGCATCAATCGAAAATATGAAATCGGCGCGAAGGCGGCGTTCGCCGGATTTAAAGCGGCCTGTGTTTTAAGATGCTCTTTCTAGCTGGCCAAAATTCCGGCAGTTTTTCCATAAAGAAAGGTAATTGAATATTTTGTAGTAATTCAATTATTTATTAGGTAATTGAATTAATTTATAAGTAATTTAATTATTTTATAAGTAATCGAATTACTTTCTAAGTAATTGAATTACTTGGGATTCGTGAAAATCAATTACCAATTACGATTATATTTTCCTAATAATTAATAATTCAAATACAATTACCTTGTCGAAAAGTAATTGAATTAAAGTAATCTAATTAATGAGAAGTAATTAAATACGGTTTTTCAATTATTTTAATTCAATTACCGACAGCTCTGCATACAAAAGACATGTACAGGGTTTTTCTGTATATTTTGGAGCACCACCAGAGTTTTTGTTTTAGGAATTAGAAGAAACTTTAAATTATAAAAGTTGAAGTATTTTTACTGAACCGTCAGAATTTGTCATCAGATAAAACAAAAGAGCATCTAAAATGTGTTTAAAAATACCACCATGTTTGGTTTTTGTTTTTTTAAATGGAACGCCCTGTATATTATTATTTTTTTGGCTTCCTTACTTTACTCTTATTTTAAAAATATATGTATGTTGTAGGTTCCTTTTTACAGTTAAATTAGTATTTTACTTTAAAATATTGCATATTTAAAAAAATCTAGATTGCCGAGAAAACAAAATTTAGCCTATTTGTTAATCGATTACTGATTTAAATATTCGTTATAATTTAATGTAATAAAAAAATGTAGATTGCGGTAAAAATTGTGGTCAATTTTGTTTTCTCGGCAATACAGATGTTTAAATATGCAATATTTTAAAGTGGAATATGGTTAAAAAAGGTAGAAAGAAATATAACAACATATATATATATATATATATATATATATATATATATATATATATATATATATATATATATATATATATATATATATATATATATATATATATATATATATATTTATTTTTTAAATCAGAGTAAAGTAGGAAGCCAAAAAAAAAATTACAGGGTTCCATTTAAAAAAACTAAACGTGGTATTTTTAAAGACATTTCCAATGCTCTTTTGTTTTATCTGATGACAAATTCTGACGGTTCAGTAAAAATACTTCAACTCTTGTATTTTAAAGTTACTTCTTACTTTTAAAATAAATGCTCTGGTGGTGCTCCAAAATATACGGAAAAACCCTGTACTGGTCGGAAATAGACAGAGTGAAAACCGTCTCCTGCGTGAACATTTTAGTATAAACCAACCAACTAACCAATCTAAGTTGTAATTTTATTTTCCTCTGTGTAGTTATTGTGGTACATAGAAAAGTACCACGAAGCCACGAAATATCGTAATAAAAATGGGATGAGTTTAACTAGCCCGTCTGTTGATAATTAACTAGAAATACCAATGTAATATTAAATTCCATTTTTAGAGACGAATCGAAAAGTGAGCTCATCTTGGGAGGATCGGACCCTGATTATTACCAGGGAAACTTTACTTATTTGCCCGTCGACCATCCAGCGTACTGGCAAGTACAAATGAACGGAGTTAATCTGAATGATGTCACTTTCTGCAAAGGCGGTTGCGAAGCTGTCTTCCACACAGGTTAGATAGAAAATTGATGATTAATTACATTATGTTTCGTTGTTTTTTAATTTAAATAGCACTTTAAGGAAAAATAAATAGCTAAATTTATAGAAAAACCCCACTGCACCAGTCTTAATAGAATACAAACTTTTTCCGACTTGACACTCATTTATCAATCTAAAATCTAAATGATTTTTCAAACCTGCTACCACGCCTGTATAATATCCAGATATCCAGATTAATTCTATCAACATCAGATAAATGTACTGGTATCTTTTTATTTTTAGATTTAGCATATATGTTTAATTTATTTAAAGATTTTCAGACAGACCTTTTATCTTGGGAAAGATAATGTTGTAAATACGCCTTTTTTTCTCTTTCAATAGATTTATTAACAAAATTACGCATGTTTTTGTATTCTTGGAAATGATGGAGACATTTAGTTCTTTTATATTTCGAAAAGTGTTTGTCACGTTCTTTAATCATAATTTTAATTATGTCGGTTACCCAAGGCTTATGCTGTTTTCGTATTAAAGCAGTTTTTAAAGGGGCACGTAAATCAAGCAAAACATTCAAATTTTGATTAAGAAAATTTACCTTATCATCAATAGTACTACAATCAAAGATATTTTTTCAAGGGATAGATTTTAAGTCCATATTTAATTGATTTTGATTAATGCCATTAATATCTCGATATTGTGTAGGCTCAGTTCTACATGCCAGTTCGTTAAAATCAATAACAGCAAAGACTAATTCATGGTCAGAGATGCTAGGTAGGTGTATACTACTACACTCAAGCACCTTGCTACTTTCGGGAACTATAATTAAGTCCAAAATTGAAGCGCTGGTTGCCGTTATTCTAGTCGGAAAATTTACTATTTGATCAAGACCTAAACCACTTAAAATATTTTTTAGACTTCTTCTGAAAAATCCAGCAGGTTAATATTAAAATCCCCTAAACAAAACACGCTATCGTATTTTGGCAAATAATTAATTAAAGTGTTTTCAAATTCGGTTAAAAACATATTGCAGTTAATATTTTTATAAACATCCCAAAGCAAAAGAAAACTTTCTCAATTTTACGGCGTTCCAAATATCTTCTAAACCCTCAGTATTTTCAAGCCTGACAAAATAAAGATTATTTCGAATGTAAATAGCAACACCCCCGCCACGTACCCCTCTAGATCTATCCCTTCTTATAAGAGTAAAACCATTAACACATATGTCGACGGACAAAATATTTTCATTAAGCCATATTTCACTTAATGTAATAATATCAAAATTATGTGTATTGGTGAAGTTTAGAAATTCAGTAAAATGCGCCGAAAGTGATCTCACATTAAGATGGCATATTTTTATTTTCATCATTGCAGACAATAATTAACATATAAGTAAATTTAAAAAAAATAATAATAAAAATACGTTTATAGAGAGAGAAAGACAATATTTCGCATAAACAAATTTAATTAATCGAAAAATGGTTTGACACGAAGAGGGACAAATAACAACTGATTTGAAATTAATTGCATATGTATATAAAAAAAAATATAGCAAAGTAAGTAACGTGATTATACAAAAATACTCTAAGATAATCAAAAATATCTTTGATACAGTAAAAATACTTAACATGAAAAGCGAAAATAGCAACATAAAAATAGACAGAAGAATGCCGATCACTTACATTTGGAAGAGGACAAACTGCACGACACTCACTACTTTTTAGCACTGGATCTTAAGTTAAGGTTGAAAATTGTGCTTTTCGCCTTTTTAGACACCTCAGAATTTATAAACGACTTATTTAGGTCAGTTCCATCTTGGTGTTTACGTTTTCACCCTCAATACCCGAGTCACATTGAGCACTGCTGCTGCTGCTGCCTCCAGCCTCTCCAATCTTATTTCCCACAGCAGACACTATTACTCCCGGTGAAGAAGCGTCATCACAGTTACTTGAAAAATTTTCTTTATCAAAGCATGGTGTTAAGGGTTCACTAACTGACTGGTAGTCCTTTTCTGAGTGGGCTATTACCTCTTTGTTTCCAACAGATGCTATAGTATACGTAGGAGACATTTCACGCAACTGATTGGCATTATACAACTCATCGTTAATGATACGCTTATTACCTCTTGTAATACGTGCTGAAAGATTTTTACTTCTAGCTTCTTTAAGATGAGCTTCTAAAATCTTGACGATCTTCAAAACAAAGGTCCTGGGCGACACAGATGTTTTTACCTTTGAGTTTCTTACAGTTTCTTAGAATTAAATCTTTTTTAATGCAACTTACTAATTCTATTTTAATAGGAGCTGGTTTTTTATTTTGACTGACGATTAAATGCTACTTTAAATAGTATGTTAAAAACTACAAAGGTATCTGGTAATAGGCCCATAGTATTGGCTAGAAATAACCTTTTATACCTAAATACCACTACTACAAAATATTTTTTTTAAATATGAAACTTTATCATCAGGACGATAAGCATTTCAACTTTATTTATAAAACGCTGGAGCCAAAACAACATCTGGGTATTTAAACACCGCGTGACCTCATAGCATATGTTATTTTTTCGTGAAAACATATTTAGCAGGTGGTTTTTAGATAGATAAAGGAAGATATATAACCAATTATCTTCAATTTCTTAAGATTTTTTTGTTTATTCTTGAGTCAGTAAAATATCATTATTATTGACAAGAATCGTTTTTACGACCGTAAATCATTATTTGCTATAGAACATTTAACAATTCAAAATATAAAATCATTCCTTGTGTTTTTGTCGCATGTTTTCAAAAACATTTGTAAACAAATTTTGGCGACATACCGCGTTAAAAATTGTTAGGACAGTTAACATACCGGTTTATTTTGGCGAGAAGCGTCAACGTAGGGGAAGGTGTTATGACGTCAGTATCTACGTCATTACTTTGTACCCAGTATCCACCGCTATCGCCACTAGTCAGGAGGTTATGTCAAGTGTCAAATTAAAATAATGGAGGATTGCGGCTTTTTTATTGTTTTGGTTCTTGTTATTTTTTTTTTCTATGGTTTACCAACTATTTAGTTTGCAGATTTTTCGACTTCTTAGTTAATTTCAAATAGATTTTTAATTTACTTGCAAATAGTTTTAAATCATTAGAAGGAAAAACCTTACATTTGGACTAAATTAAAATTAATTAACTTATTAATTGACACACCGTTTCATATTACTAAACCTTAAAGTCTTTAACGTGGATAGCGGTTAACACGGTTGAATGGTAAAGAACTGCTATTCAAGGCGTAGTTAAACGGTTAATGGTCGCGAAAGAACTGTATGTAGTTGTGTTAACAATTTTAAATTGTTAAAAATATTCATAATTCCTTTTTAAACTTTTTTTCTTAAAATATTTTGTCAAGAGTAACAGTTTTTTTTACTATTAGAAAAAAAAATAAAAAAGGTTGATTTTTCGCTCTACCCTACTGTACAGGTGTAAAAAAACGGGCTAAAAAAACCTCTTTTTTGCGGTAACTCTTTCATTTTATTATTTAACTGTGGAGCATCAACGTATGGAGGCTCGTTTAGCCGATATGTTCAGACCCATGATGTCTTTATAGTAGTTTAAGCAATTTCTTATGGTCTGTTACTTTCTGGTAAAAATTACTGTCTAGATTATTAACTAACTAAACTATGCTGTCCACGAATGCATATTTAACTTAAGATATCTATTTTAACGCATGGAAAGGTGTCATCTAGACTCTAGACTATAAACAATTTTTTTAACCCAAGAACTTGTCTATCACTTATCGGGCTTAATAGTATCGAACTATTTTACATATTCGTTTTTTTATGTTTTAGGTGCCGGCCTTATCACTGGGCCAACTGCAGAAATTGCGGCTTTAAACAAAGCCATTGGAGTACGGGAATATGAACCAGGATATTACATGTTGAACTGCGATTTAATACCAAACCTACCGACCGTCGAATTTAATTTGGGTGGTAAAATATTTGCTTTGGAAGGAAAGGACTACATTATAGTAGTAAGTATTTTTTTTTAAGATTTCAAGAACTTCAGTTTGTTTTTTTGCATACGATAAAGAAAAGAGTTTTTCTATTCAGTTTATTACATTGTTAATTAGTATCACTCTTACATCACATCATAAGTACTTAAGTCTACATAGTAGTTTATATGGGCAGAGACGATAGCAGAAGAGACTTATCGTCGATATATCGGATTGAATCGATGTTTTGACAAAAAAAAACATTTATTCGATATATCGATATATTTATAAAAATATCGAATCGAAATTAACGCTGACTCATAATGACAATAAAACCAAAGTAAATTGTAACATTACTCGATTTCAATTTTGAATCAATTTTATTAAGCGGTAATGACATCTGTGAGCGAGCACAGAGCCATATAATAGAGCAGCTAGTCGATCAACAGTATTTGTAGTGTTTTACTTACAAATGTATAAATCATCTCACCACTGTTTTAGTAGTACAATTCTATTAAAGCAACACTTATAGAAAATAATTATTATTACACTACTGGTATAACTCTGTTACTCTGGTCTCTGATTATACTTTCACGTATACGAAACAAACGACCAACATTTTTTCTGCCTTTGACTTGAAAAGGAATATATTAAATGTTTGTGAAAAATATTCGATATTGAAAAAAGATCAATTTTCCGACATTTGATATCGAATACATATATCGATATATTTTTTAAGTAGTCACCCCTAGAAGAGAGCGTGATGGTACTTTCATTTGGTTTTATAGAACATATAGGGTTCTACGCATGTGCGTAAACAATGATGGCAGTGGCGCCACAACACAGTTCTTGCAGATAAATTTTTTTAAACAGACTGCTGTGATTTCTATTTCAAAATATAGTGTACTATATAAGAAATAAAAATCCGTAAATTTAAAATGTGATCCATGCAAACATCGTCAGAGCTAATACAATTTTTTTTATTTTCTTGTTTAAAGATGTTACTACGGAAGCAGTAATTAACTATTCATGATTTTTTTTACAATAAATAAGGAATGGTTGGCTTTAAAACTTACACAAAAACAATTACAAACACAAAAGTCACTGTTGTTATAAAAATCCTTATATGAATACCTATAGATATGTGACATTTTTCGTGTGGCGGCGTCAAAATCGCAGTGGGGATGAAAAAGAATATTAGCGCATCAGTGGCAGATTTAAGGTATTATGTACCTGGGGCTTACTACAGTGTAGTCTACCCACAAAGGGAGGACCGGAGTCGAAAAACGACCGACCCGCTCCGGGCTGACATCTGTTGGTACACCGATGGCTCCAAAACCAAGGACTGTGTTGGAGCTGGAATATATGGACAGAGGCCGAGGGCAGCGTTTTCCTTTAGCCTGGGCACTCTCGCAACCATATTTCAAGCGGAGGTATTTGCTATTGAGATGTGTGCTAGATCGCTGGTTGATCGGCACTGCACACGTAAGACAATTAAAATATTTCCGATATACACCTCTTAAGGCTCTTGAATCCAGCCGGTGCAATTCGAAAACCGTCTGGAATTGCAAGGATGCGCTGACCAAACTGGGTCAAAACAATAAGGTTTCACTACTGTGGATACCTGGACACACCGGCCTAGAGGGTAATGAATCCGCAGACCTCCTTGCCAAAAGGGGGCGGAGACAAAATTCACAGGGCCGGAACCGGTCATCGGTATATCTTATGGAACGGCCAAGTAGTTCATATCAGCTTGGACACAAAGAGAAAATCTTCGGTACTGGCATGGACTACCGGGTCTCAGACACTCGAAGGCCTTCATAAGCCCACCGAACCAACAATGTACTGTCAAACTACTGAAGCAATCAAGGGTACACCTTAAAACTCTAGTGGGACTGTACACGGGACACTGCAGATTGAAATACCACATGCACAAGATCGGCCTAGCGGAAGACGCCGAATGCCGCATATGCATGGAGGGGGATGAATCGGCAGAACACATACTGTGTTCGTGCCCAGCAATGGCACGACTAAGATTCGCAATCCTCGCAATGACACCTTGTTACGGGGGGAGGTGAAAGATCTCTCTCCCAACAGGATCATCAGATTTATTAGGAGTCTGGACCTGGTGGGAGAAATATAAAAAGGTGTGAGCCACAATAGACCGATCGGTCGCGGTGGAAGGGTGTAATACCCACTCACTTTAAACCTACCTACCTACCTACCTACCTGGGGCTTAAGCTCCCCTAACATCGGCCTGCTAGATGCGCCACTTGTGTTTAGTGTGTTTTACTCACCGACCTTCATATGGACCTGCAAAGGGTATTAGTTGCGTAGTTCATAAGTTAAATTATATGGGCGAAAAAATGTGTCAGTGTGCTGTGGAGGTAGACATCATTTTTAAAGGCTTTGGGTTTCTGAGTTTATGAGATATCGGCGAAAAACAAAATACCTTTTTTTTCATCTTTAATTATTTTTAACTTTAGCAATTTTTTGTGTTAATAAACGCTTTCGATATATTTGTCAAGACATTATTCCGAATCGAATGAGCTATCGCACGTATTTTTAGGAGCAGTATCTCTATTTTTTACCATTTTCAACTTATAGCTAAGACTATGAGCCACTAGTCGAATTTCAAATTCAAAATATATTTTTTCTCATAAATTGCAAATAATTCAGGTTAAGAAGAAACAATGCTGCAATTTAAATAGCAGCTGACGAATTTGCTAATAAAACGGTTAAAAGCAGGGAAATATGAATATTGCCTTAAATCGCAAAAAAAGACATGTATTTTTTACTAATATTTTTTTAAATCACCCCAATAAATTTTTGTCCGTAAAAAAAATTCTTAAAAAATTATAACACAAGTCGACCTAATTTTTGTAACATCGATGAGAATGCTCATTTTGCGTTTAATTTAGGAAGTTATTAAAACACTTTTCCTCAGAAATGGCCTAGCACGTCCCATTTTCAAGTACCTGCTTCTCTTTTATCACGATCACACGATCTTTTAAATCATTTTTACCTGCCTTAGGACCGAAAAGTACAACAAGACCGCAGAGGGGTTATTTTCACAGTATTGTACGAACCTTTTAGAGTTTTATTGTTTTCTGCAGTTTAGTTGGTTTCTGTCTCGTTTACAATACAGTCAAGTGTTTAAGTCGATTTTAATATAAAATGGCAAATTTGAGTCGTCGATGTTGCAAAAATCCAGCCGATAAGTTTTATTATATATGTGGACTATTTATTATAAAGTCCCAAGCTAGATATTTATCTGAGGAAGTCAAAAAAGCCTATTTTTCATATTTTAACTGACAAGTTGGGGATCAAGATAAAATTTGGGCTCCTAATGTTGGTTGTGTGAGTTGTTACGTAAATTTAGTGCAGTGAATGTATCGCAAGAAAAATTCTATGCCGTTTGCTGTTCCTATGGTATGAAGAGAACCTACTGACCATGTAAGTTGTAAAGTGATTGCTACTTTTGCAACACTAAAACAGAAGGGATTTCAAAAAAGCATAGAGACAAAATTGAGTATCCAAATTTACCTTCCGCGCTAAGGCAAGTTCCTTATTGCCAGGAACTACCGGTACCGATAGCGCCTTTAAACCTGGACATCGTGTTTCCCAGTGATTCTAATTCTTCATCAGAATTTGATCCACAAGTTTCTGAAAACACCAGTTGTGACTCAACATTTTTACCAACTACCAGAAAACCTCACTTAATAACTCAGAATGAATTAAATGACTTGGTACGTGATCTAGGATTGTCAAAACAAAAATCAGAAATTCTTCGTTCCAGACATCAACAGTGGAACTTGTTGGATAAAAAATAAAGTGTTTCACTTTACCGAAAGCGGAATGTAACATTATCAAGTTTTTTTTTTAAATGGAAGGGTCGCTATGTGTCTGTTGTGATATTGATGGTTTATTGAATCAGTTTGATATGGAACATGATCCTAGCGAGTGGCGTTTATTTATAGATTCGTCGAAATACAGCCTAAAAGCAGTCCTGCTTCATAATGAAAACAAAAAACCATCTATTCCTTTAGCCCATTCAGTGACAATGAAAGAAACATATGACAACTTAGCAACCATATTAAATCGTGTTAAATATGAACAGTATCAGTGGGATATCTGTGGAGATTTAAAAGTCATAGGTATCTTGCTAGGACTTCAAGGGGTTTTACAAAGTATGGCTGTTTTTTGTGTCTGTGGGACAGTAGGGCAACAAAAGAACACTACATTTAAAAGGATTTCCCTCGTAGACCTACTTTTGAACCTGGTACTTCAAACATTAAATATGCTCCCCTTGTTAACCCAAAAAAGGTGCTGCTACCGACTCTCCATATTAAGCTTGGACTAATGAAAAACTTTGTCAAAGTCATGGACAAAGAAGGTAGTGGTTTCCAGTACCTAAGAGAAATATTTTCTCAACTAAGTGATGCAAAATTAAAAGAAGGCATATTTATTGGGCCTCAGATAAGGAAGCTCCTAGATGATCTCCGTCTTCAAGCACAATTAAATGAAAATAAATTGGCAGCTTGGACGTGTTTTTTACTTGTAGTGAAAGGATTTCTGGGCAACAAGAAAGATGAAGACTATAAAAGCCTCATAGATGAACTGTTAAAAACCTATGAATTACTAGGATGTCGCATGTCTCTAAAATTAAATTTTTGCACTCCCATTTGGATTTTTTCCAGGAAAACTTGGGTGCAGTAAGCGACGAATAAGAGAGGTTTCACCAAGACATCAGGACGACGGTAACAAGATATCAGGGTCGCTGGAACCCATCTATGTTGGGCGACTACTGTTGGTTTGTAAAAAGGGATGATGCTATAACCTACCTTTGGCTAATAGTTATAATGAGATTTTTCCAAATTAAATGGTGTTATACTAGCCATGGATTTGGACAAAATGCCTTACGGTCTAGCTCTCTGTTAGTCGTGGCAATAGGTCGTGGGTTTGTTATTAAATATTCTTTTCTACTCCCGTATCAGTGCCAGAACAAATACTAATTGTTAATTTGAAAATCCCTTCTGTGGTAATTTGTCACAAATTAAGAAATTGAAATTTGGGCGCATCTACAGTTATAAAAAACAGTAATGACAAATTACCAGAAGGTGACCCCTATAGACAGGCCGAAATGAAAAACCGTGCCCAACATAAAATAAAAACACACTATTTAAAAATCTACGGTATTCTTTAATAGAAAAAAAAAATAGCTTAAAAAAGAAAGTTAATAAATTTTACTTACAAAGTTAACAAAGATCTTAAGCGCAAGTTTGCAAACCTTTTCAACCGCTACTTACAATCAAGCTATATAATTAAGGGTTAAAATATTAAAACAAAAAGGTAATTGAGCATAGGTGGAAATGGTTACAAGAAATTTTAAAAATTTTATGTTACTTAATCCTAGATTTTAAAAAAGGGTACTGCTTAATAAAAACGCTTTAAAAAAAGTGTGCAACTTATCTGCGTGCTCCCTACGTGGACTGAGTCAGGTCTCAAATATTAACTTCTAAACACACTGTCTGATGTTAGACTTCTTGTGCAGCTACGGACTGGTCGTTAGCAGCAAAGGAGCTACAAACCTACCAATCAAGGAGTACTCTTGGGTTTTCTTGCAACAGGCTTAAAAGGGGCTCACGTGTTCGTCACGGGAGCTCAAGATATCTTTTCCCCCAAACTGGGTAATGAAAGAAAGAACGTATAGTGGATATGAAACGGGATACGTCAAGGAAAAAGAAAATGAAAAAACCCGGGCCCTTTTCGAAACAAATATTAAATTACTAAACAGTGGAAAACAAAACGTGTCTTTTTTCAGGTTAGGTTTTTGACACTTTAGGAAAAGAACGGATTTATGCAAAATATTAATGAAAAAGCTTAAATATGGAGGAAAACATACCTTTATAGGCTCAAGATGGAAGAAAATTAATGGTTTTCTACAAGATATCCTAAGGAGTTTTTTCCAAAACCAAAAAATTGCCTTTCGACAGCTGGGCCGGTTAGACAGAAGTGATTTTGAAAAGACACCGATGTCAAACGAAAAGTGACATTTGTCTACTACAGAGGGTTTCACAATGTCGATCTGGTGCCCGGATTCTGTAAGCAACTTTTTGACATTCCTTTTCTTTATCTCTTTCGAAACAGTGACAAGCTTATGAGTTACCTTTAGAGCAACAAGGACATGTGATCCTTATTTTGACTTTTCCTCCTATATTGGTAGAATTGTCTCACTTCCGATTTTGACCAAATTTATATACGGGGCATTTTTTAGCAAAGGATTACGAATTCGAAGTTTTCTGGCAATCGCCAGCTTTTCGAGATAGTTCACCATCAAAGTTGAAATCAAACTAACCTTATTTCTCACTATATTCCCCCCCCTTTCCTTAGGAAGCACAATTCTTGATTTCTATATATAAAGTGGCACACATTATTTTATAAACACCCTTTAAAACCTTATATTTTTATTTATACCCTTTTTCCATTAAATTGCGAAGCTTCACTTTCAAGCGGCGGCTATGATACCCTAGTGCATGTATACATGGTTGCGGCCACGATTCGACGTTTGAAAGTGGAGGTTTGCAATTAAATGGAAAAAAGGTGTAAAATAGATATAAAAACAAGTTTTTAAAAGGTGTTTTAAAATATTATGTGCCAATTTAGTGTAAAAATCAAGAATTCTGTGCAAAAAGAAGGAGGAATAGTGTAAATAAGGTTAGTTTGATTTTCAACTTTTGATGATGAATATCTCGAAAATGAAACGTTGCCGAAAATATTTTTTCAGATTCGTAATCAGAGCCCCAAAACCCCCATATACCAAATTTGGTCAAAATCGAGGAGGCAACTTTCGAGACACAATTGGCTTATATTTTTACAGAATCCCAGCTCTGCAGTCTTCCAGAAATCGGACCGCTTACAAACCAAGGATTTAAAAGTTACGTGAAATACCACTGCTTTCATCAATACCAATGGCACGAATAGATTTGCATACCAGGAAATTACACCAATAAAAGAAATAACAACTATAAAGATTTACACTAACAAACAATGGCACAAGAGCCTCTAGGTATTGTATACTCGAAGATTTTCCCATAAATGCTTTTCAGGCTGCCGCGAATTCGTTCGAACTTAAGTTTCATGTTTAATTCACGAGACGGCGCGCGCGGGTAGATTAACAAATATGGCGAATGCGCGTGAAATTAATATTCGCTTTAGTAATTGAGATATATCCCAAAAAACAACTGTTTAAGCCTAAATGCTACTTGCACTTTACAATGCTAAAGAACACAAAAGGAAAAAGTAAACGTTTTTGTCGCTGCATCATATCTCGTGTAATATATTTTTTATTCACATAACAACCAATGTTTTTGCATAGATTTCACATGTTTTATATGATTATATTAAATAAATATATTAAATTGTAAAAATATGTCGTCCCCTCTTTTTTCTCCTTATAACAAAAAAACTGTACTTTGGCTTATCAATTTCGGATTCAGGACTCTAAAATACTTTCCTATTTTCATCAATGTGACTTTACAAAAATTTAAACTTGTTGTGTAAATATATTAAATCCCATTTTTTGTATGCCAAATTAACTTATTTGTTCTTAAATTTATGTTTCCAAGTTTATAACTGTTTGTTTTCTAAATAAATAAATATTTACCATAAGTAAATTATGCTCATGCGAAATAATATTTGTGTTTCCAAAATAGTAAATCCGTCACTACATGAATTATAAGTATATCCTGTCACCAAAATAATAGCATCATTTAGTTCGGTTAGTTCTTGTTAGTTCTGGTCATAAATAGCACTTTGGGTTATTGTACATACATTTACATATAATTGTTTTCAAATAGGTTAGCTTTAACAAGTTAATAACTATTTATATTTTGAGAACATACCCATTTATATGATAACTAAAAAGTGATTAATTTGGTGACTAATTAAATTACACCCATATTTTTTACTATTTTTTTTTTAGGACGATAGTGGAATAGGAATAGTAATATGCATATCTGGTTTTACTGGACTGGATATTTCACCACCAGCAGGTCCTCTATGGAGTTTGGGAAATTTATTTATTAGAAAATACTACACTGAATTTGATGTTGGCAATAACCGCGTTGGTCTTGCTGAGGCAAAATAAAACACAACCGAGAACTAAATAGGATGACCACACCGAGTTTGTTGATTAAAAGTTAAAGTATTGTTCATAATTAGTTTTCTGTACTATGCTATAAAATTATTTTAATCCTTTTAATATAATTTTTAAAAGTAAGCCTAAATACAATAGTCACTGAAAATATTTTGTTTTATTTATAATACAAACAACCAGTTAAAAGCCTATAGTAATTTTAAAAGTTATTTGTAAGAGAATTAAATAGAAAATATAAAAAAAACATTAAAGGCATCACCCTATCTTAGTTGAGCAAATAGTTTTTCACTATATTATAAGCATAGACGAAACATTATTACGGAACTTAAAAAATATTTGTTTAGTTTATAGAAATTTAGAAAGATAGAGTTATTTAATTTCGTTTGGTAATTAATTTATGTAAATTACCTTAGGTTTTCCCTATTGCGACGGCCATCGTAAAGTGCCCTGCGGGTGCTGCAGTCATCCATTTGGCCCTTTTCTTGCATCCTGTATTAAAATAATTTTTCTAGCTTTTTTCGGACTTTTTGATTCTTTTACAAGTTACTATAAAAGGCGATAGAAAACTCCACAAAGGCTAGTATTAAATCGACTTTCGAACGGTTCATGTGATAACAGAAACAATTAAACAGCATAGTTAGAGACCGAACGCTGTAAGAACAACACCGATACGTCACGGTCTCATATGGCAAACCCGTATAAAACCGTGACGTATCGGTGTTATTCTAACAGAGTTCGATCTCTACGTTGCAATTTTGTTATACTCTGTTTCGGTGCAAGCGATAGTAATAACATATTTAACTTTATGCTAATAAGCTTCTTGTATTAGAACGGGTATAAATATTTTAGAATTCAATTTGCAATGATTCAACAGACAATTAGAATGCTGCCGGTACCCCTTCCGGCCCCGGTCTAATATGAGGCAGCCCTTTGGGTCCAACAACAAAAGAATAACGTAGTGTCGGTCAAAATAATGCTATAAAACCCTCGACAGTGGCTTACGCTTGGGCTGGTGTTTGTTAAAAAAGGTTTTAAGTATTTTTTTTTTAATGGAAATAGTATTTTTTATAATATATTTTAATATTCGACAATTAATACCTAGGTTTGAGTAAAAATAAAAAAATTATTTACAAGTTTTATTTATTTATTTGCCCGTAAGACAAAATTACATTTTTGTTTAGCAATCGTCAATACTTTTAAACTAACCTTATAAAAATACTTAAAACAATAAAAAAAACTATTTTACAAGTACAACAAAAAATATTGAAATATTAAAAATGCACCAATTAAAATAACAAAATAAACTAAAGTTAAAAATTTATAATTAAACAATAATGCTTATTAAAAATACACCACAGTGCCAGACTATGTTAAGTACAAATTAGTTATGAAAATGTCACCAAAATGAAAAATAATCTTAAATAAGTATTATATTTTTTTTACTCCAATACTCAAGACTAAATTAAACATAAACTATTTATTTTTTTTCCATAAAGAAACCATGTATAATAACGTCTAATTGCTTGCTTTGAGTCATCTGTTATCAGTTTTTTGCCTGGTCTGTCGCTTTTCCAACTCCGGTCATTAAAGCACATTTTTCAACTCTATCATCCACACTTAAATCACAATTTTGATATAATCGAATACGTTTTTAACAATACGCTTTTCGTTTAATGTTAAATGGTCGAGGTGTGCACGTGTTGTTGAACAAGCCATTTTGGTAACTGTAACACAATAACACTGTGGCAATAATAAGAACTACGCAATTGCACATTTAGAAAGATTATTAGTTTGCCAAATAAGGACTATCACAGGTAGACACAAACCTAATGGTCAGCCAAATAATGGCCGTCGCGTCGGTACGTCATTAGGAAGGCAGATTGAATTAGGCCTAACAATTTCCTGGAATATATATTTTATTCAAATATTTATTTTAGTTATGCAATGATCAATATTTAAATTTATTGACATTATTTTGTCTTGCTCTCAACAAATATAAAAACAGAACATTAAACCGTGCAATCGTATACAAAAAATAAGTAAAGTAAATAATAAAAATATTAGGATAGAAAATCGGTATAATTTTAGTTGACACAACACAAGAAATCGGAATACTTTTAATATTTATTAACCTTATTTGCAATTAAGGATAAATATATCTAGATATATAAATATATAAAGATACATATACCAGCGCGCCTATGGTTTACGATTCTTAACCCATTCCGTAAAATTTAATTACTATCGCTTGCAGTTAAACAGAGTACACCATAGAATCTAAATAAATAATCCTACATAGTGTGCAATATACACCAGTATATTTATTTCGAATGTTTCTAAAAACCTTAAATCATATACAATAATAAAATAATCACAATATGAATATAAATTAATAATTTCTACGACTTAGCTGATTTTTTTAAGTTTACTTACTAAAGTTATCTGGTATACAGATGGCTCCAAGACCAACAAGGGAGTAGGAGCTGGCATCTATGGAGACAAGCCTAGAGAAAAGATAACCTTAAGTCTTGGTCAGCACGCCACGGTTTTCCAAGCGGAAATCGCAGCAATAATGCATTGTGCCGTGCTGATTAAAGAAATAGGGAGTAAAGGAAAACACATCGTCATTTGCTCAGTCAAGCGGCCCTGAAGGCCATCAGTTCTCCAAAAGTTAATTCCAAACTAGTGGGAGACTGTATACAGGAACTGAAAAGTCGGCTTGGCAAACAAACTTACGGTAGCCTGGGTACCAGGCCACGAGGGCCACCCAGGTAACGAAGAGGCCGACGACCTAGCCAAAAGAGGATCAACCATGGAAATGATAGGCCCTGAGCCATTCTGTGGAATCTCGGCAGGCATCTTTAAAGCATCTATTAAGAGCTGGGTAGACAGAGAGTTTCAAAGTTGGTGGGTACAAACACCAGGACAACGACTGCAGTTCATTAAGACCTGCTCGGCCAAGTTTACCTCGGACTTACTGAGCCACAGTCGTAAGGATGGTCAACTAACAGGACATTGCAAACTCAACAAGCACCTGGAAAGAATAGGCCTGGTGGAGGATAGCCTGTGTAGGTTCTGCCAGGAGGCTGAAGAAACAGCCGTACATGTGTGGTGCCACTGTGAAGCACTATGTAGGCTTAGTTTTACTAGGCTTGGTAAGGAAAAGCCAAGACCGGCAAGATATATGGAGTGGCCAGTGTCAATACTCTGGAGTCTAGTTAAGAAGACGGGCCTGGACAAGGTACTCTAAAGAACGATAGGAGAAACCACAATAAATCTGGTAAGGTTGCAGTGGTGGAGGTCATTTGTGCCATCTCCGCTCAAATAATCTAATCTAATCTACTAAAATTGTTTACATCAATTGTAAAATTTTACTTAAAACTTTTTTTATACTACTACTTTCTGAGGTAACGAGCTTAATGATGTAACCTTTTTGGTATGCTTAACTTTCTTTACATAAGCTTCCGAGATTGGGCCATCCTCGGTTATATGCAATTTCTCCATTGCAATATGTTATTACATTCCCAATAGTTACAATCTCACGGAGGCGGTCCCCTATTAGATACAGAGGGTAGTTATAAGGACTGAAAGATGCAAATTTTTTTCAGGGAAAGGCCGTCATCGATAATATCCTTGAAAATACGAGAGGTGAATCAGTGTCATTCACATAACCAAACAAAATCCCAAAAATAGTGGGTAGATACAAAGGGGGGTGGCGGATAGAAGTAAAAATTTAGCTGGAGGTGCGTCATCGGAGATATGGCATTTCTTTATTGCATTAAATGAACATATATTGCAATGGAGGAATGTCATATGCCTTTTAGCAAACTTTTACCAGTCACCCCTTGTGAATCCGTCTTTTAAAGACACTTATGTAAAATAAGGGCCAAGCTCGTATCCAAAAATCTCGGCCTCTTAAAGTACTGACATCTAAACTTACACCAAGTTATGTCCACAATTTTGTTCCACTCTTTTTCGACTTGGCAATTTTTTTACTGACCAGTTAATAAAAAAAAACTGTCTGTAATAATAAAATAGACGTTAGTACGGACAAATCAGTAAAAAACTTGCCAAGTCAAAAAAGAGTGGAACAAAATTGTGGACAGTCCCTTATGTAAGTGTTTTTGGTTAAATATATTATTGCAGTAAGTAATATCAAACCTTGTTTATTACTTATCTTATTAGTAAGTACTTTTTTGTTTGTGCAATACTGGAGGATATGCTTACATCAAGTCAGGTAAGTAATAATTAATTTTTTTCTTAATAATGCTTAGGTTTTAAGATATTTTTTAAAGATATGACGTTTTTCAAGATAAAAAAAAAGTCAAGTTCATTTAAGGAGGTGCATATATAAAATATGAACAATTAATTGTAGCTTAAGTTCGTAGTTAACCATTAGCGGTCAATCATTAGCTGGGCATTCTTGTTTATATTTGCTGTGGTTACTGGTGACAATCTAGTGAGGTAAGATTTTTTATATTTAGAATATATTTCTAATTTCTTTTTAATAAGAAAGTACATCTTGATATCTTAAAAACAGTGTTATAAGCGTTTTATATGACCCTAAATAATACTAAATTCGGACGCCAAAAATCTTGTTCAGTTTAATATTTCAAACACAATAATCATATTCGCTATGGCGAAAAAAATCTGCCAGTAATCATTCTTAACTTATGAGGGGCCAAATTTTTTAGAACCTTTCACCTTGTGGGCGTTACTTTCAAAGATAATTCTAATTGACATAAACACATTAAATTTATAACCCAGTAGCTTCGAAATAACTCGAATTTCTTTTTCTAGCGGGACCGTTGTTTCTCCTAATATCTATACTCCGGTATGTCTTCCAAATCACTTTCCTGAAATATGTTTCTACGACTGGGGAAAGGTTTCTTATACAACTTTAAGTATTGATGATTCTACCCAAGCTGTTCGTATTAATAATGATCCCACTTTTACAGAAAAGCCTATTTCTCTTTTATAGATATTTTCAAGGCTTCTGCTGTAAGGAAATATACAATATAATTTCTCGTTTAGCAGCTTAAAATAGAGCAACGCGTAATGCTACTCTTATGCATCCTTTTACAGTATATCTTGAGAGGCCCCCAACTTCCCATTTTGTTGTTTTTTATCCCTATAGTATCCAGATTAGGATATCTGCTACTTGCAGGTGTGCCCTGTCCCGTTTTAATAAACAACCTCTTTCTTTACATGACGCCCACATTATGTTAGTATTTAGGCTTTAAGTCTTCGTGGACTGTCCAAGGATAAAAAGAATATGGAGAGAAGTCCCAATAGACACCGTATATCATGCCTTGCTTTTACTAGCAAGATAACTGTCGAATTAGTGAGAACTTCAGTCCGTGGTGGCACTACCGCGATGTCTAAAAGGTGCCATTAATTGCAATTCCTGTATCTTTAGGTTCTTGGACAGTGTGACATCATTGATGCAATCCGCGGTACCTAGTGCTTAGGCTATCTATACCTGTCAAATTATTTTAAACCACAGTTAATAGGGTCAGATCAATCTTAGAATAACCATATGCAATGAGGCGTAGAACTAAAGTAGAATAATAATTTTGCTTCTAATTAAATAAGTTTACATTTAATACAAATAATAACAAATAATATAAAAAAAGCTTAAGAGGTGGCCATTTCTAAAAACAGGCACCCAACAGGCCTTACATTAAGCCCAGAAAGCTACGCAAAAACATTTAATAAATAATAATCTACATAACTTTAAAACAAAACAAGTGTTTTCTTGTTTAATTAGTTATTATTCTAAAATACAGTGATTTTTTAAATTTTATGACTTTTAAAACTAGCAGTATTGTAGTAAAGTAATGGTTCCATAAAACAACGTATTTTTAAAGCTTTATTGTGAATAAAAGAAACGGTTAATGTGGGTGGTAATATGCCCATTTTACCGAATATTTTATTAAAATTAGTTTTTTAACACCAAAATAATTTACATAAATTGTACATAACGAATTTATTTAATTTGAAACCTAACTTCATAATTAACTTAATTTTTATATTGATAATGTTTAATTTATACATATTTCAATACAAATATTCCGCGTGATTTATAATTTCGGTACAACTAAATAATTTATCATTATGGATATCGCATTTAAAAAAAGTAATGATTATGACTTGCAATTTTCTATTATATTTTGGTTAAAATTTCCTCTAGTTTTAGAAAACACTATATTATAACTTTTATAATTTACCGATTTTAATTTTAATAGTAAGTACAAATTCAAATTATAGATATTATTTTGCGAAGTTAGTTAACTAGGATTTTATAATCCAATACGATTTTTTAGGAACTTACGGTTATTAAGTGCTCTGGCCTAATTCTATCTATCTGGCCGAGATTTTTGGATAGGAACTTAGCCCTTAATTTACATAAGTGTTTTTGAGGGAGTTTTTTAAGTTTTATTTGAGGGTGAACAAGTTCTGTAATCCTAGATATAAAGGTATTTTTCCAAGTAGAGGAGTTTAGGATCTAATAGATAAAATGTTGTTTAGTGAATAAAATCACGCTAACATTTTAAATTCTAATAAATTATGACCCCAGAAACACACAAATTAATCAGATTGCAAACTTCTACGATGCCCCTAAATATACGATACTAGCATTTTGCCCGCGGCTTCACCCGCGTGGACTACACAATTTTGACTGTTTTGTTTTTTTCCCGTTCTCGAGGAATACCCCCTCTGCTTACCAACTTCCCCGCATCATGCTTTATATTATCGTATTTCGTTTGATATTATTTTTTAAAATGAATGGTGTTTGTGAATGAGTTAGTACGAATTTCTCATACAAACTTCCATCCCTCCCTTTTAACCCCCCTGGTGGAAGCTCCCAAAACAGTGCCACTTCCTATTTTTCTGGGTAATCAGAGGCCTAATTACCAACTCCCATATTAACAACTTTAAAAATGACGATTTTTTACACATCATCCCCATTTTAATCCCCCAAGGGATGTTATTTAAAAATTATAAACCGCATTTTTAATCGTAATCAACAGTCTACAGTTACCCTGCGTGCCGCGGAGCATCTTGCAATTTTCATGTCGACGGGAAACGGCTACAGCAGCCCCATTTTTACTTGTTTAAAGTCTACCGGCCGCCAAAAGGAGCATCATTTAAAATTCCCAGCTGTGATATTAAAAAAGGTCGTAGATTAGGAATTTTCTACTAACGAATAGACTGAAAACTAGAAAAATAGTACTGATTATATATCGTTACACTGAAAGAAAAGTGACATAACTCAAAAGACTTAGTTATGAAAAAATGACCAACAAAAAAAAATCAAGATGTTACTACGAAAGCAGTAATTAAATATTTATGATTTTTTTTACAAAAAATAAGGAATGGTTGATGAAATAATTTTGATTTTAAGCTGAAATAAAAATATATATTTTTTTTTGTTAATGTTACTGCTGATAAAAACAAATTGGCACAAATAGAGTCACTTTTAAATTTAGGCTTGCCGTTTTTCCTCTTACATGTAAATCAGTAGGTTAATTAAAACTTACACAAAAACCATCACAAACATAAGAGTTACTGTTCTTATAAAAATCCTTATATGAATATCTATAGATATGCGAAACTTTTTGTGTGGCGACGTCAGAATCGCAGTGGGGATGAAAACGAATATTAGCGCATCAGTGGCAGATTCAAGAAATTATGTAAATGGGACTTAAGTTACCCTAACATTGGTCAGCTAGATGCGCCACTGGTTATTAGATAATATGCTGTAGAAATTGCTTTACTGTGTTTTACTTTAGCCAACTAGTCGAATTTTAAATTCAAAAAATAGTTTTTCTCTTCATTTGCAATTTAGATTAAGAAGGAACAGGGCTGCAATTCAAATAACAGCAAATTTGCTAATAAAAAGGTTAAAAGCACGGAAAAAACAATATTGATCTAAATCCCAAAAATAGACATGTTTTTTAAATAATATTTTTTGGCAGAATTTTTTTAATCACCCTTATAAATTTTTGTCCGTAAAAATTATCTTATTATTACAGTAGACACTCGATAGTGTGAATATCGGATAACGGAAACCCCGCATCACCAAAACACGACTTTTTTATGCAAACGCCACCGTCTACCGTGAACAAATTACACCCCCGTATATGGAAACGAACATATTTGGCCGGTAAATCCTATCCGACCGGTGCACGGTGGGTATTTCCCCGAATACATACAAATAGTATTTGGACTTCCTCGATCGATAGGCATGGTGAATTTATTTATTGTGGGTTAGGAAAGGTAGTTACTTTATTTAAATTACAAAAAGAAGGTAAGTAAGTTTAATAGTTTAGTTTTGTTTAAATGAGTGTGTCTTAAATTTTTGGTGGTGTTAGTTATTTCAATACATAGGTACACATTACAATAGAATGTCGCTTAAAATACAAAAGTGTTTGACCCTTTATGAAAAATCTCTTGTGATTCAAGAGTTAAACAATGGACAAGGTGTTACGTATTTAGCCAAAAAGTACGGCGTGGCAAAGTCTACAATTTGCAAAATAAAAAAAAGACAGAAATTATTCCTAGTGCTGTGAGAGATACGTATGTCGGACCAGGTAAAAGGCAAACATTAAAGAGTTCTCATTTTCCAAGATTGGAAAAAAAACTTTAAAAGTGGTTTCTTGACCAACGAAATAGAAATTTTATTGTGAGTGGCGAGATGATTAAACAAAAGGCAAAATTAATTTAATCACAAATCAGTAAAAATGATAGATCATTTACAGCTAGTGAGGGATGGTTACAACGATTTAAAAAGCGATTTGGAATTCGTTTTCTAAAAATTTCCGGGGAAAAATTGTCATCCCAACTAGAACTTGTAGATCCGTTTAAAGTTCAGTTAAAAAATAAAGCATCAGATCTTGGAATCTCATTGGAACAACTTTACAATGCTGATGAAACGGGACTCTACTGGAAATTGTTTCCAGACAAGACATTTGTCTCGAATACAGAAAAAACGGCTCTTGGTAGAAAAATGGAAAATAACGAATAACATTTTTGGCATGCACTTCAGCTACAGGGACCCATAAAGTTAAACCACTGGTTATTGGTAATTCCAAATCAGCTTGGATGACTGCTACAATTTTCAAAAACTGGTTCCATTATTCATTTGTACCACAGGTAAGTTTTTATTGTCTCTAGCTTCTGGATTAAATAGTAAATCAGTTTTATTTCTCAAAGGTTAAACGATTTTTAAAGAATAAAGGTCTGCCAATAAAAGCTCTGCTGCTACTGGATAATGCACCATCATATCCAACCGAAGATGAATAGAAAAGTAAGGATGGACAAATTGTAACGATGTTCCCTCCACCTAATGTCACAACCAATGGACCAAAGTGTTATTCGATTAACGAAATTATATTATAGAAAAAATCTTCTGTCTACCATAGTGAAAAACAATACGAATGTTACTGATGCCCTGAAAAATCTGACAAAGACGCAATAATCAATTTAATGACTGTTTGGAATCATCTTGATCCTCAAATTATAAAAAAGTGTTGGAGAAATATTTTAGAAGTACAAGTTTCCCCAATAAATGATGTAGATGGTGATGATGAAGAAAATGTACCCCTTGCTATTCTTAAACGCCAATGGGACAATACTCTCCAGAACCCAATATCCGAATCGCTTGGGCTTCTACGTACATTGGTACCTCAGGTAAATGCTATCTTCTTTTATAAAAATATTTAAATCGGTCCTAATTTGTGTCTATGTATTTATAGAGCACATTTGAAGAATCCGACGTTTTAGAGTGGAATCAGTGTGACAATGATTTCGAAGTGAGGTAGTTGGAGAATCCCAAGTTGATGAGGCGGTAGAAACAAATGTGTCTGAACCGGAACCTTTAAATAAAACTTCTTTAGATAGTTCCATAGATGCTTTAAATATAGCGACTTAGTGGGCTGGAGAGAATGAAGTTGATATTGATGATCTTATAGTTTTGAAAAAATTAAGGGAAAAAGCTATTAAGCTAAAAATAAAAAACCCTCAAAAACAAACAATTTCCGACTTTTTTGGAAAAAATAATTTTTGTTGCTTGTTTTCTTTCGTTACATATATTTTTAAATAAGTAAAGAATTTTATATATGCATTTCGTTTGTTAATTATACTTATACATGTTTAATACTATAATATGTTATAACCTTCGTTAACGTGAATAAATCGATAATGTAAACAGCCCTTGTTTTTTTGTGTTCACGGTACCGAGTGTCTACTGTATATCAAATACCATTTTTCTTAATGCCAAATTAACTTATTTGTTCTCAAATTTATGTGTCCAAAGGGCCTTGGCGCAGAAGGGGGGTAATCGGCCTTTTCACTTTTTAAAATCTTACCCAGCCAGACTTGTTGAGAATAAAAAGAGGTGCTTTTTCTTTTTTTTTTAATTTACGTAGGTGCTTCAGAAACTGTTGTATTGAATCATGAAGATTTTTTGTTTTTTTTTTAAATATCTCATCCGCAATAAAAGATTTTTTAGTTTTGCTTTGGCCAAATTAAAGGTCTTCGAAGCGCGGATGAAGCACAATTTTTTTCAAAAATTTTTGGCGAGAAATTCAATTTTTTTTAGGCTTTCATAAATTTTTAATATTTTTTTTTTAACAAAGCCTATTGAAAAAATATAAGTGATGTGTCTTTAGTAGATCTAGCTTCATGAATTTTTTCATAATTTTTAAAAGGGTAATAGGGGGTCAAAAAATTTTACATCTATTTTTTTTTCGCTATTTTTCGATATTTTTTTTTTTAGAAAATTTTACATCTTTTATATAGACTAATCAAATTTCTTTATTTTGTTAATGTTACCATGACGACAGTGATGTATCCTAGTACATTTTTCGTTGTGGGTAGGCTGCATGAATTTAATAAGTGGAAAATTTTCTGTCAACGTTTGACATTATGACATTTTCTGATTTAACTTTTATATTTTTCATTTAAATATTTTAAAATGAATTCTATAAAAATACTGAAACAGAAATAAAGATGTTTCGCAAATTTAAGCAATATAAATAAATTACTAAAGGCTAAAATAAACTCCATTTAAAAAAATAAAATGCCTCACATTTAGCTAAAAGAACCGGAAATATATATTTAAGTATTTTATTTAAAAACTAGTTAACACAAAATTTCAGATATTATGTTTTGTATTTAAATGTTGTGCAAATTAAAGCAATGAAAATGAGTTACACGAAAATAAAAACATTTTGTTGTTTACTTGAAATGGGTATTATTAGCTATTTTTCTTACAAATAAAACAAGGTTTAAAACTGAATATCATAAAAACGTAAAAGTCCAAGAAATGTGCTAAATTCCTTTGCCACCGCTTCCTTCTTTAATGGAAAATAGATTGGTGATTCTATGTTTAATAAATCTCTGTGTTTTAATAAATCTCTGTGTTTTAATAAATAAATGTAGTACATCGATAATTCGAATTTTTCGAAATCTTATGTTTTTTGATAATGCTTCGTATTTAGACGGATACATTGTGAAATAATAATTTATTGTCCTCAGCAATGTTCTCATCAATAAATTTGTCCATTAAAAATGGTAAGAATTGCCTTGTCATTAAATTTGGACATTTTTTCCACTCAAGAAATAAAAAAAAACTTTACACAACTCGAACTCCTCTGCAAATGACGAGGACGGAAATGTCAAATTGACAGAACTTAATTTATAGGAAATATCTTTTGTCATTTTAGCTCATTTAAGGTTTGACGTTACATCATCTGTTTGACAACTGTCAGAGTAAGTTTTATTATTAAATTAATTAATCGACGAAAATGTAAAATTTGCTTACCGAATTCCCCACGTGTTAAAATTAATTTCCGGTATTTTTTTCTCGGTTTCACTCATGTTTTTGTTGTGAATATTATCCCGAGTCGAAGACGACAAACCACTACAAACAGTCGTGACCTTGAAAATAATTTACCGGCAATAATTTTAACAATAGGGGTATTACAAGTGAAAAAACATTCAACTTTATTATAATTTTTTTTATTTTTCTGAAGAATGGAAGTTAAAAATAACTTTTGGATTGAAATATTTAAGATGAACTGGTAAAGACGAATTATTACTAAAAAGTAATGGCAAATTTTAAAAATGTCTTCTTTACCAATTCATATTAAATCTTTTCAATCCAAAGGTTGCTTAAAAATTATATTATTTAAAAAAATTAAAATATAATAAAATTAAAAGTTTTTTCTATAAAAATATCGAAAAGTAGCGAAAAGAAAAGAGTTTGAATTCACCCTTTTAAAAATTATGAAAAAATTCATGAAGCTAGATCTACTAAAGACACATCAGATGTATTTTTTTATCATAACATAGGTCAATAGGCTTTGATAAAAAAATATATATATTAAAAATTAATAAAGCCTAAAAAAAATGAATTTCCCGCCAAAAATGTGCTTCAGCCGCGCTTCGAAGACCTTTAATTTGGCACAAGCAAAAATAAAAAATCTTTTATTGTGGCTGAGATATTAAAAAAAAATCTTCATGATTCAATAAAACCAAAATAGTAGATATACAGGGTGTTTGAAAAATAGACGGAGATATTGTAATGGGCGATTCCTTGTTTAAGATTATGAGAAAAAGTTTCTATAAACATGGATCCGGAAATGCACAGTTTTCAAGATACAGGGTGATACCTTTAAAAAAAAATTATTAGTATTTTAAAAAATATTTACTCGATTCTTTTGAAATTTGGAAATATTATTTGTTATAATAAGGGCTAATTTAGCCCTAAATAGATTAAAATTATAAGGTCCAGTGGAGTCCCGTGGGGCATCTTAGCGAATAACATTGGCAAAAAAATGTACGCCACTGCCTTTTTTGCCACTTTAATATTTGTTGCCTGATTAAGCGTCTAAAAACACAACTTCTTCACCTCTTGTATTTTTTTCGTATCTCACTTCGTTTTTGAGAAAAAAAATAAAAACGGTTTCATTGCATGCCACTGGACAAAATTGGTTTATTAATTTTTGCTTAAAAAATCACAGGTGTCTTAGAAACCAAAAAATCATTTCTGCATGGAGGTTTGACACTGACAAGCGTCAGTTCTTCTAGAAAATAATTATTCACCTACTTTTCTTGGCGAAATTTCCCTAAAAAATTTTTATCTCGGTTTTTGTGATGGAAAATTACATTTTTGAGAAAATGACTGACTAATGTATGCACGTGCTTACAGTAACTGTTATGCAGCGAGGCTCTTGTATGCAGAAGCGTTTCCCCAACGGCAACTTCCAGATAGTAAAACCTTTGAGAGCGTAGACCGTAGATTACGGGAAAGAGGTAAATTTTCTTATTTCTTTTTTGTAATGTTTTTGCCAAGAATGTTATTAAGGAAGTTTTGCCATTTCTACGAATGATAGAGGCCGGCCGAGGTCCGTAAGAACGCCTGAGTTTAAGGAGCAGTTTTACGTGCCGTGGAACAAAATCCTGGTATAAGTACCAGGACTATAGTAGTTCGATAAGGGGATAATCATTCCAACAGCACTGTGTGGCAGGTTCTCTCCGAACAACTTTTGTATCCGTATCATGTTCAACGTGTGCAGGCATTACTACTAAGAGATTTTCTGCCCCGTTTGCAGTTTTGCCAATGGTATTACGAAAAGGTTAATAATAACAGGAATTTTAGTAAAACCATACTTTTAACGGACGAAGCTGGAGTTCGGCGGGATGGTATTGTTAATTTCCATAACACCCATGTATGGAGTGAAGAAAATGCTCATGCTTACGTACAATGTCGTCACCAGAAACAATTTTCTTTAAATGTGTGGATGGGTACTGTTGGTGAAAATTTAATTGGCCCTTCTTTTTACCCTTAAGATTAAACGGGAAGAATTTCCTCTAAATGTACGTAATCAAATAGCTTTTATGCACGATGGAGCTCCTCCTCATTTTAGTATAGGTGTTAGAACTTATCTAAATAACACCTTTGGGGAAAATTGGGTTGGAAGAGGTGGACCAATTCAATGGCCACCTCGCTCCCCTGACTTAAATCCAATAGATTTTTATTTATGGGGACACCTTAAAACTCTGGTTTACGCCACTCCCATACAAACAATAGAAAAGTTAAGAAATAAAATTGTAAATGTTTGCGAAGAAGTGAGAAATAGACCTCGAATTGTAGCTGGAGTTCGTCGTTCAATGATTCGTCGAGTGAGAAGGTGTACAGAAATGGATGGTGGACATTTCCAACATTTGTTGTAGCTGTTGTTGCACTAAAACTCTTTCCTAGAAATGTTTTTGATTTTCTGTTTTCCAGGGCACCTGTGATTTTTTTAGCAAAAATTAATAAACCAATTTTGTCCAGTGGCATGCAATGAAACTGTTTTTATTTTTTTTTCTCGAAAACGGAGTGAGATACGAAAAAAAACAAGAGGTGAAGAAGTTGCATTTTTAGACGCTTAATCGAGCAACAAATATTAAAGTTGCAAAAAAAGCAGTGGCGTACATTTTTTTGCCAATTTTATTCGCTAACCTTATAATTTTAATCTATTTAGGGCTAAGTTAGCCTCTTAATACAACAAATATTAATGCCAAATTTCAAAAGAATCGAGTAAATATTTTTTTAAATATTAATAAAAAATTAATATATTTTTTAAAAAGTTATCACCCTGTATCTTGAAAAATGTGCTTTTTCGGACCCATGTTTATAAAAACTTTTTCTCATATTTTTAAACAAGGAATCGCCCATTACAACATCTCCGTCTATTTTTCGAACACCCTGTACAGTAGTATATATCCTGTCACCAAAATATTAGTATTATTTAATTTGGTTAATTCTCGGTCTCTAATAATTGATTTCAAATAGTTTACCTTTGACAAGTTAGTAACAGATTTATCATTTCGAGAATATACCCATTTATATGATAACTAAAAAGTAAATAATTTGGTGACTAATTAAATCACCCCCATATTTTTACTGTTTTTTTTTAGTTTGATATGGGCGAAGGAATAGTAATATGTTTATCTGGTTTTTCGGGACTGGATATTCCACCACCAGCAGGTCCTCTATGGATTTTGGGAGATGTATTTCTTGGAAAATACTACACTGAACTTGATGTTGGCAATAACCGCGTTGGTCTTGCTGGGGTAAAATAACACAACCGAGTTAACTGAATAGAATGACCACAGCGAGTCTGTTGATTAAGTTAAAGTATAGTTCATAATTAGTTTTCTGTCAGATACTATAAACTAATTTTTATCTTTTTAATTTAATTTTTAAAAGTAAGTCTAAATACAATGGTCACTGAAAATATTTCGTTTTATTTATAATACAAACATCCAAAGCCTAAAGTAATTTTTAGAGTATTATGTAAGAGAATTTAATATAAAATATAAAAAAACAATAAAAGCATCTTCTAATTTTAGTTATTTAATATTAGTTAAGCAAATAACTTTTCACTATAGTATAAGCATAGATAAAACATTGTGACGGATTTTAAAAATATTTCTTTAGTTTATAAAAATTAAGGAAGTCAAAATTATTTAATTTCGGTTAGTAATTTAATTATGTAAATTACGTTAGTTTTCCCCCATTCCGACGGCCATCGAAAAGTGCCCTGAGGGCACTGCAGTCATTCATTTTGCACTTCTCTTCGGTGTTGCCGCGGCTTGCTTTACAAATTCCGCTATTTGTTACAAAAAATTCCGCTATTTTCCGTCCCGCTTAAAAAATAGTTTGTTTTGTAAAAAAATATGAAATAGCCTAACCGGCGAAGAGGTAAATATTAGGTTACGGTTAAAAAGAGGTAAATAATAGGTTACGGTTAAAAATATATAACAGTATACTAAATTAAATTATTTTATTAATAGTTATACTTAAGGCAACATAGGAACAAATTCATAGAAACAAAATATTCGTTTCAACATAGGAACAAAAAATATAAAACAAACAGCTCTGCAAGCCAAATGTAAAAAGTATTACTTTTCCATAAGACCATTCTCTCTTTAATACAACAACACACTACTTTTTAGTTATTTTTTGAGCAGCGCAGCTGAGTTTAGTTATCTAGTGCCTTAATTAAGAGCGCAGGAAAGCGCCACCAAGGGACAAATGAAAAAATTGTCATACTTTAAGAAGCGTGTTATTTGTAGTACGACAATAAATTTGGAGATGTCGCAGGCTGGTATATTTTACCAAGGCTCTGAATAGACCAATTTAGAGTTCTGAATAGACTAAGGCTCGGAATATATTTTACGATATTATTTCAAATTAAAAGGAATAGTGGAAACATTAAAATCAATATGTGTGAGATTAACTTGTGACCGCCGCTACGCCGCTACCATGAAAAAAATTCGCTAAAAACGGCAACACTGCTTCTCTTGCATCCTGTAATAAAAAAAATTCTTCCAGCTAATATCAGACTTTTTGATTCTTCTCCACGTTATTATAAAAGGCGATAGGAAACTCTACAAAGGTCAGTGTTAAATCCACTTTCGAACGGTTCAGGTGATGACAGAAACAATTAAACACTTAGCATAGTTACGTTGCATTGTTGTTACCATAGAAACGTTTGTTAACCTGATTGCCTATAAAAAGGTGTAAAACGAAGATCCGTGTTTTTATACGAGCTCTTACTGAAAAATGTTATACAAAATAACAGTCGCATTCCCCGTGGAAACTTTAATGCGATGTACCGAGAACAGAGTAAATGACAAAAATACTGTATTATTCGGAGCAGTTTTTAGAATAATGCAAAACAATCACCATTTTCCTTTACATACATCGGAAAGAAATAGGAAAGATATAACAATTCTAATATTTCTGTAAAATAGTCGCAAGAGCTGTTCGTCCTGTGCATCCTGTATTTCTGTATTAAAAGTTTGCTTCCAGATAATTGCAGACCTTTTCACGTTACTATAAAAGGCGATAGGAACGTTCAAAAAGGGTCGAAGTTTAATGAACTATTGTGCTGTCCACTTTATGACATTGACGAGTCAATAGTTAGCATAGGGACGTAGTATGGTTGTTACCATAAAAAAGTTTACTAACCTGATTGCTAATAAAAAGGTATAAAACGAAGTTCTTTGGTTTTGTACGAGGTATTTCGGAACAATATATTTTGAGAAATATGTTTTGCAAATAGTACTATAGTGAGTAAAGGATAAAAAGCCCAACCGCTGTGTTCACACGTCGTTGTCGTTGTTGGGCCCAGTAGGATCTTTTGGAACATGCGCTGGGGTTGCTGGTTATCGGCAACTCTTGGCTAGCGTATGGAACGGGATCCGAAGCTAAGATGAACAAGGCTTAACTCAAGGTGTTAGCATACCGTGCTGATGAGTGAATGACATCCTGTGCCTTAAACAGTTGTCTCCAACGGTGCCTCTGAGATACAGGGCGACCTCTCAGAGTATCTAGCCTTACTGCGGTAATGCGGGGCTCTGCTGTGGTGGACTATTACTTCCCTAGCTCCAAACAGAAAGCGGACAGAACCGCTTTTATAGGAAAAAAGTGACAAAGGTGCGCTGACCGAAACGGATAAATCCGTTTCGAGAGGTGCCACTCAAGGTCACAAGCAGACAAAGGTGCGCCGACCGAAACGGGTGAATCCGTTTCGAAAGGTGCCCCTGAAGTCACCGGCGCCTGTTTCACGGAGAAGGGCTAATCCATCCTGAACAAACAGGTGCTTAGGAAGGGATCTCTGAATCTAAACAGAAGACGGACAGAACCGCCTTTATAGGGAAAAGGGTTCCCTGGCTTTAAACAGAAAGCGGATAGGACCGTTTTCATAGGGTAAGGCCGGAAATGTGGCCTCAGAAAGAACATCTGGTTCCTGTAACAAGGACCTGGTAGCTACCCACGTCACTAGACCGGGAGAGGAGGGCATGACGGATCTAATCGTCTGCTCGTCATACTCTCCAGGAGACAGGGTCACCAGAACACATATTGTGCTCGAGTCCGATAGCGACACGAGTAAGAGGAGATGTAAGAACTCTCTCCCAATCTGGTATCGGATTCACTAGAAGTCTGGTCCTATTGGGAGAAATATAAAAAGTTGTGAGCCACAATAGACCGAGCGGTCGCAGAGAGGGGCGTAAAAAGTCCACTCACTTTAAACCTACATACCTACCTACCTAAAGGATAAAAAGTAAATAAACTTCAAGTAGTCAAAGTGCATACAATAATTTACCTTTGACATGTATTGTATGGAACCCGATGAGGATAAAAAAAGGAGAAAGAAAAAATGCCTAATTCGAGAAGTGGCACTATTTGCATTAAGCGTTTTGGGATTTCATTTATGCGCACTACCACTCTAAATTTAAACAATCTGTAAAGCGCATGACACAAAAGCCCGAAAAGAATTTCTGTGCTGACAGCCATACTGATTAATGTCCGTAAGAACCCACACACAAAATTATTGCCTTGAAAGTGTGTAATGTAGTGCCTTCCTATATCGTAAGATTGTATGCTGGGCTTAAAACATAAGACTTATTTTTTGCCTTTATTTTTTTTAATATGTGGTAACCTAAAACCTTGTTATACATACTTACTGGTATGTGAATTAAAAAAAAAATTATGATGACTAATTTCGAGGTATTAATTAGTTAGCATAAATTGTAAAATTGGATTTAGAGGTATAAATGATATACAAATATTATATATATAATATATATTATCCTATTTTGTACTTACAAAATGTGATCAAATCCCCTTTGTTACAATTTGCTTCAAAATCCATATTAAACCTTTATAAACTAAGACCAGACAAAATATAACGTGAACAAAAACTACTTAAAATCTTATCGCCCCAGCTATAAACCTGGTTAATGTAACAACATATTGTTACATACTTTAAAAATATGTGTTTATAAAATTGTAGGAAGTTTAAAAATTATTTAATTTAGGTTGATAATTTATTTGAATAAATTAAATAACTTTTTACCCTTTCTGACGACAATTGTGAAGGGTACTGAGAGCGCTGGAGTAATCCATTTAGCACTTTCATTGCATGGTGTATCAAAAGAATTCTTCAAACTAATTCCGAAGTTTCTTTCTCTTTTGCACGTTACTATAAAAGGGGATGGTAAGCTTCATAAAGGCAAGAGTTAAATCGAATGTCGAGCGATTCGTTAAAATACAGAGACATTTAAACAGTTAGCATAGTTATGTTTTATGGTTGTTTCCATAGTAACGTTTGTTAACCTGATAACTAATAAAAAATTTCCGTATTTTTATACAAGGTGCTACAGAACAATATTATCAATAAAACATAATAAAAGTTAAATAATAAAAGGTTTCCTATTTTCGGAAATTTTAAAGTAATATATATTTATACTGAAAATTTGGACATGGATAATTGAAGGGCACGTTTAAAAAATATGACTTGAAAGTACTGCGGATTTTTTTTCAAAAGCAGATTTTGTTGTAAATACATTTTCGAGGGAAGTAATATATTTAGTATTATGTTTAAAGGTTGTAACTAAACGAAGATAATTTTTGCAAAATAATTTAATATAGTTTGTCCAAGCTAACATTTTTGTGTTGGTTTACATGTTCAAAAACAAAAATTACTAGACTCAACGTCAAAATCAGCTGATTGGCGTAAATCACCCAGTAATGGATTAAAGGCGTTTCAATTTTTGTATTAATTTTTTTTGTGTTTGGGTGTGTTATTTCGTGTTTTAAAGTAATTAGTGAGATTAGAGATTACTCTGCAGTGTTTTATTTTTTTTGGCGGACTATTTGACATTTTTTATATTTCATAATTTATTTTATTTTGGACTAAGTTTTTTTTTTATTGGTTTTAAGAAAAAACCACTAGAATAGATATTTTTTAGTGTATAAATCACAATGATTACTGTATTTCCAGTTTGGAAAAGCTTCGAAACCCACTCAGAGCTGTGATGAGTCAGAGGTAAGAAAATATAACCTAATAAATATTTTTGAAAATGATGATCAGAATAGTTATCTTGCAAAGGTAAAATAACTCGTTTTAAGAGTATCATAATCTAAAAATACATCCTCAGATGTGCCAAATATTTTAAGATTTAATATATTTATGAATGTATTTTTAGGATCGCATAGTGGCAGTTGCTGACAATATAAGAAGCAATGTATAAAATTTATAAGTAACTTAGGCTTAATGGAAAAACCAAATGTGCAACGCATGAGAAGGAAATTTTCAAAAGGTTTTATGGCAAATGAAGGTTTAGGAGAAAATAAACATCTTTGGGTGTTTCTCGATGAAACCTGGATGTTCTCGAACAGCTCTTTCCGCAGGTCTTGGCATGATGACGATGTACATTTTAGTGAAAAGGTAAAACATTCGAAAGACTAATTATACGCTAGAAAAAAAATGTACTTTCCTACACTTAAGGAAAAATTAAAGGGCCCATTTTTTTTTAAATTACAAGGTAAAGCACTTATACAATCTTCTAATAAAATTTTGTTTTGCCTTATAAATTATCACAGTTTTATAAAAAAGCTTCCTCTTGCACACCGACAAGCTGTAGAAGACCTGTTTCTCTTTTAGGAATATTTTTACAGTTTCTGCTCCGAAGCATTATCTGTCATAATTCCTTCTTTTGTATATCCCAATTAGAGCAAATTAAAAGTCTACTCAGATGCATCCCTTTATTGTCCACTTCACATTTCCCACTTTTTCTGCACCTTCATCCCTAGAGTTTCGAGACTACGAAATCATATCAGTAATTTACATCTGACTCCACTCTAGACACTTGTAGTATGTGAACACTTAGACTTTAAGCATAAGGGGTATCCTGAGAAAAATACACATATATGACAGATTCGGTAGATACCTCAGTTAGGGTCTCTTTCATACATAGGACATATGATTAAACCTGTAGCTCTTAGACAACAGTAAACACAGAACACACTTGCTGCATTCTTATGAAACATTAAAGTATTTTTAATTAAAAAACTAATGAAATATTTATATTTTCCTTAGATACATTATTCTACATGCTGGTTCAGAAAAAGGATTTGTTGATGGTGCCAGTAGAAGTTTTAAATCTAAAACAAAAACAGGCGAGATGAAAGCTGAAAATTTTGAGAAGTGGGTTAGAGATGATCTACTATAGTTTGTCCAAGCTAACATTTTTAGGTTGGCAATGCGAATATCCCTACATATTAGTTAATTTTGTTTTTCAGATTTAAGTTGGCTGATATAAGAATTTTAGTCAGGACCGTACTGAGGGAAGAGAGTTTCAAAATTTTAATATTTTAAAAATTGTTGTTGTTAGATAATTAAATTCATCAGTATTTTTTTCTTGTTGTTTATATATTTGCATAAATTGTGAAAGCTTAATGTTTGGCCATAATATTTTATTAAAAAACTTTCGCCTATCTAGTGCAGATTATTAATAGTTATTTATTAAAGTGTTTGTTATTTAGAAATAGTTTACACTATTTTACACTTTTTGTACACACTTAGTCCTTAAATACACCTTCGATTAAAGCGCTAGGTATATAAAAAAATGTAAAATAGTGTACACTATTTCTGAATATCAAACAGGCCTGTTATGTTTTGTTATATTTGCAGGCAAACTCTTTACAGTTGAATTGAAATATCCTGATAAAATATCTCACTATAAGGGATGGTTTGATATCCCTTATTATGCAAATTTACAATTGTTTAAAGATGCCTAAAGATAAGTCGATTTATTTCATCTGATATAACTTCATTAGTGCTTCCTATATTAAATAATAAAATAAATAAAACAAAAACAGTAATAATCATTTATTTATTCAGGGTATCATTAACACAATAAGATGCTTATATTTTATAAAATAAATTTGTCAAAAACGTTGGAAGGTCGTGGATATGGATCCAAACGCAGCACTTGATGACCACCCTCCTGAATAAGAGCATCGACGACATAAGATTTGGGACACTTTGGTAGACGCTGAATCAAGCACCACAAAATCTATTTTGTCGCCGATTTTGCAAAAGGAATATTTCGGTTTTTTAACCATGTAACCATATTTTCTTTCTTCCCGCCACTATATGGCCAGTTTTTTAACAACCTACTATGGTAGCTGGCATTACCTAAAATGACTAATGAAGGCCTTTTTAAATTAGGTAGTAGATCATCTCTAACCCACTTCTCAAAATTTTCAGCTTTCATCTCGCCTGTTTTTGTTTTAGATTTAAAACTTCTACTGGCACCATCAACAAATCCTTTTTCTGAACCAGCATGTAGAATAATGTATCTAAGGAAAATATAAATATTTCATTAGTTTTTTAATTAAAAATACTTTAATGTTTCATAAGAATGCAGCAAGTGTGTTCTGTAGTTTACTGTTGTCTAAGAGCTACAGGTTTAATCATATGTCCTATGTATGAAAGAGACCCTAACTGAGGTATCTACCGAATCTGTCATATATGTGTATTTTTCTCAGGATACCCCTTATGCTTAAAGTCTAAGTGTTCACATACTACGAGTGTCTAGAGTGGAGTCAGATGTAAATTACTGATATGATTTCGTAGTCTCGAAACTCTAGGGATGAAGGTGCAGAAAAAGTGGGAAATGTGAAGTGGACAATAAAGGGATGCATCTGAGTAGACTTTTAATTTGCTCTAATTGGGATATACAAAAGAAGGAATTATGACAGATAATGCTTCGGAGCAGAAACTGTAAAAATATTCCTAAAAGAGAAACAGGTCTTCTACAGCTTGTCGGTGTGCAAGAGGAAGCTTTTTTATAAAACTGTGATAATTTATAAGGCAAAACAAAATTTTATTAGAAGATTGTATAAGTGCTTTACCTTGTAATTTTAAAAAATGGGCCCTTTAATTTTTCCTTAAGTGTAGGAAAGTACATTTTTTTTCTAGCGAATCATTAGTCTTTAGAATGTTTTACCTTTTCACTAAAATATACATCGTCATCCTGCCAAGACCTGCGGAAAGAGCTGTTCAAGAACATCCAGGTTTCATCGAGAAACACCCAAAGATGTTTATTTTCTCCTAAACCTTCATTTTCCATAAAACCTTTTGAAAATTTCCTTCTCATGCGTTGCACATTTGGTTTTTCCATTAAGCCTAAGTTACTTATAAATTTTATACATTGCTTCTTATATTGTCAGCAACTGCCACTATGCGCATCATTTTTCAAAAAATATTTATTAGGTTATATTTTCTTACCTCTGACTCATCACAGCTCTGAAGTGGGTTTCGAAGCTTTTCCAAACTGGAAATACAGTAATCATTGTGATTTATACACTAAAAAATATCTATTCTAGTGGTTTTTTCTTAAAACCAATAAAAATAAAAACTTAGTCCAAAATAAAATAAATTATGAAATATAAAAAATGTCAAATAGTCCGCCCAAAAAAAAAATTAAAACACTGCAGAGTAATCTCTAATCTCACTAATTACTTTAAAACACGAAATAACACACCCAAACACAAAAAAAAAATTAATACTTAAATTGAAACGCCTTTAATCCATTACTGGGTGATTTACGCCAATCAGCTGATTTTGACGTTGAGTCTAGTAATTTTTGTTTTTGAACATGTAAGCCAACAAAAAAAATGTTAGCTTGGACAAACTATACCTAATTTAAAAAGGCCTTCATTAGTCATTTTAGGTAATGCCAGCTACCATAGTAGGTTGTTAAAAAACTGGCCATATAGTGACGGGAAGAAAGAAAATATGGTTAAATGGTTAAAAAACCGAAATATTCCTTTTGCAAAATCGGCGACAAAATAGATTTTGTGGTGCTTGATTCAGCGTCTACCAAAGTGTCCCAAATCTTATGTCGTCGATGCTCTTATTCAGGAGGGTGGTCATCAAGTGCTGCGTTTCATCATTTAACACGAAACTTCCACATTTTATGGGACATTTATTTATAAAATATAAGCATCTTAATGTGTTAATGATACCTTTACAATTAAATAAATTTTATTATTGTTTTGTTTTATTAATTTATTATTTAATTAGAAGCATCTAAATGTAAATATATATTCAGATGAACCTAAATCTTTTCGTCGATGCTCTTATTCAAAAAAGGGTGGTCACAATGCCCTTTATAGCCTATATACACGACCTTCCAACGTTTTTGACAAATTTATTTTATAAAATATAAGCATCTTATTGTGTTAATGATACTCTGAATAAATAAATGATTATTATTGTTTTGTTTTATTTATTTTATTATTTAATATAGGAAGCTCTAATGAAGTTATATCAGATAAAATAAATCGACTTATCTTTAGGCATCTTTAAACAATTGTAAATTTGCATAATAAGGGATAATAACCATCCCTTATAGTGAGATATTTTATCAGGATATTTCAATTCAACTGTAAAGAGTTTGCCTGCAAATATAACAAAACATAACAGGCCTGTTTGATATTCAGAAATAGTGTACACTATTTTACATTTTTTTATACCTAAGCGCTTTATTGAAGGTGTATTTAAGGACAAGTGTGTACAAAAAGTGTAAAATAGTGTAAACTATTTCTAAATAACAAACACTTTAATAAATAACTATTAATAATCTGCACTAGATAGGCGAAAGTTTTTTAATAAAATATTATGGCCAAACATCAAGCTTTCACAATTTATGCAAATATATAAACAGCAAGAAAAAATACTGATGAATTTAATTATCTAACAACAATTTTTAAAAATTAAAATTTTGAAACTCCTTCCCTCAGTACGGTCCTGACTAAAATTCTTATATCAGCCAACTTAAATCTGAAAAACAAAATTTACTAATATGTAGGGATATTCGCATTGCCAACCTAAAAATGTTAGCTTGGACAAACTATACAATTGTTTAGGACAACAAAAGAAAACGTTGTAACTTATTCAAATCAAGAGTGTAAATCACTGTGTACAATTTGGAATGCAAACCATAGGCCGACGCTCAGCCAGGGAGATGAGCGGGACGGCGCGGCGGGAACGTATTCGATAGACAGAAGAAGTGCCGAGCTTTGCCCTTTAGTAGACTTTGGTATGTGTTCGAAGTCTATAAAGAAAATATTAAGTCTCAGCCATAGCTAGAGTGGTTAAATCAAAGACGTTTTAAAATATCTGGTGTTTTATTCATAGTTTATCTATTTAATTTATTTTTTAGGCATACAAGAATAACGGTCTTGCACTTGGTCAAAGATTCAACTAAACTTATTATAGTTTATCTAGTTTCTTAGATAAAATCTGATAAACATGTACTAATCTGGGTATAAAATTGGTATTAGCCTATTTTGAAATTAGGGTGGTGTAGGCAGAACTTGGTTGCTTGTTGGCAGAGACGGTTTATTTGTTTGAGTCACATTTGAGATATGGTACCTCATATTAGGGTTTTTGTAGTCATTAGCTGATTAACTTATAATTTCCTTCTTCATTTATTCAAAAAAGAACGCTTAGATTTCTAAAATATAGGATCCTAACTTTATTAAGTCTTTTATCTTGGGACAGGTCATAAAGGCTTAAGGCCTAAGTATTAACGTATCGTGAGTGTAAAGTAAGAGGCAGACGGGACTTAAAGATTTGGAGGTTTGGAGAGGAAGGAAAGGCCTCTGCAGACAGAAGGTTCCATAGCCTCAACATTTTAGAGATGAAAGATCATAAAAGGTGGGACTGTAAAGGATGCATAAAAGTGGCGAGTAATATTGGCTAATTCATCAGAGCCAAAAGCAAAAAAATACCTATAAGCAGCAGTTAATATTAGTAAGAGTGTAGCTAATAATAAGCAGAACGGCTCTTCTTTGGATGGAATCAAGAATGCTACTAGTTATAAGAGACACCATTCTTCTAACATGGTAACAATATTCCAGAGGAGGTCTAGTTTGGGATAAATACAGACTATAGAGATAAGATAAGATAAGAAATTTTTTTTGGACCAAAGGATCAGTCATTTTCAAAGCTTATGTAACTACAGATATAATGTGCGCCGATTAAAATCATTTTTGAAAGTAAATTACTTCTTATTCTGCAGACCTTGGCAGTTTATAACTAAAAAATAAGTACAGACTCTGATTATGTTTTGAGGCAATAAACTGGACAAGATTTTTGGTGCTCCAATTGAAAATTAATTCAAAGTCATGTAAAGGAGATACCTGTATTACCCGATTTTTTTCCAAATCCTAGAGGTTGGTTTAAAAAACTGAGTGGAAGGTACTATCGTCGTACGTCGATTGGAAAGAAAACTGAAAAGCCAAAAACAAAGTTTACGTGGAATACCATAGGCAGGAAGTTTGTTAAGGATTTTGGAGACTGTATATCAGGTCCATCGGCAACACTCTATTAGTGATATATAGAAAAAATTCTCTTCTGAACTATTACAATACAAAAAAAAATCAAAATCCTTATAATCAAATTCTTATTACTAGACTAGCAATTACAGAGCCCTAAATGATGCATAAAGTCACGCCTTCAGATCTTTAATTGTTAGGATACCTAAATTACAAAAAAAACTTGTCTTTCCACTTTGGTTGACCCGGTGGCAATGTAAGTAAAAAGTACTTGGGAAAAAGTTTCATTATTTCAGACGATAGAATATACCGTAAATTAGGAATATAAATAAATAATCTTAAATAGTGTGCAATATACACCAGTATATTTATTTCGAATGTTTCTAAAAACCTTAAAACATATACAATAATTAAATAATCACAATGTGAATATAAATTAATAATTTCTACGACTTAACTGATTTTTAAAGTTTACTTACTAAAATTATTTACATCAATTATAAAATTTTACTTAAAACTTACTTTTATACTACTACTTTCTGAGGTAACGAGCTTGATGATGTAACCTTTTTGCTATGCTTCACTTTCTTTACATAAGCTTCTATAAGCTGTCTTATTTTAATTGGGTTAATCTCACCAGTTTTGTTGTGGCAAATCTAAAACATAAAAATTATTAGAGCTTTGAAATTTGTTGTTAGAGTAGCAAGAATATTTATTAACAAATAAGGCGACTAAGAACCAGGGACTTTTATTTCTAAACAAGTGCTGTACTAATAGTCCAAGGGATGGAGCCGAGATTTTTCCGTCATCGGTGATATGGAATTTCCCCATTGCAAGGTGGATACAGAGGGTAGTTATAAGGGGTAAAAGTGGCAATTTTTTTTCAGGGAAAGGCAGTCATCGATGGTCGATGATATCCTTAAAAATATGTCAGGTGAGTCAGTGTCATTCACATAACCAAACAAAATCCCAAAAGGCGGACACGTGGGTAGATACAAAGGTGACGGACAGGGATAAAAATTTGGATAAATGGCCGTCAACGTTGATATGAAATTGTATTTTTAGAATGACAGCTATGTGCGAAAAAGATAAAATCTAATAGACCGTCAGCCCATCGTAAAAAGAGAGCAAACATACCCAGTACGTCCTTTTAAATAGTGAATTCTGACTATGCGTTGACCATTTATGATAGATTTTACAGGATAACTGTGGTCTATTAAATAGAAAATAGACCTGATATGTGCTAAAAAGTAGTCATCTTGCAACAATTATATTGGGTATGCCATCCAAACCAAACAAAATTTAATGAAAAAAAAAATCCTGTACAGAATTATCGGCATACATTCGGGATTCCGAATTTTCAATTCTACCCACCTGGGGTCTTGAAATCCTTCGTTTTACTGTCTACATATTTAGGAGGTATTGGCAATTGAAACGCCATGCTTGCCGAGCGGGTTGGCGAGTGAGGGTTTCAGTCGCTGCTAACCTGGAGAATTGACGCTGTTTGCAACCGCCCATTCTGGGTCAAACGCTGCGTGGGAACCTTCTTAGCTTCACCTCAGTCTGTTCGAAACCTTATCGGCATGGGTGACCCTACCAGTAGCTTCGCTACCGGAGGCATCGCTCCCTGGACATAAGGTTACTGAGCCCTCTCACCAACGACAAGGTGATGGTCCCCCATAACCTTAAATCTTACCCTACACGTATTCCATAATTTCGCGATGAATAACCTTTTGAAAACTTTGATTTACGACGAATGGCATACTAAGTCCAACAAAAACAAAGTCGAGCTTGGACCTTAGCACTTTAACCATAAATGAAATTTATTTCTGTTCTTATGTGTGATCTAAGCAAGGCATTCGACTGTGTGAGCCACGACATTCTTCTACGAAAACTAACTAGGTACAATTTTTGTAATGAAAGTGTCAAACTAATAGGATCATATCTAAGTGACAGAGTCCAAGTCGTCAGGGTTGCCGGGGTGTCCTCAGCAGAAAGTGTTTTAAACATTGGTGTCCCGCAAGGCTCTATATTGGGACCAATACTCTTTCTAATATATATAAATGATCTACCGGATATTGACCATAAAGCCAAATACACTCTTTTTGCTGATGACACCACGATATCCTGCTCGGCTGATACTGCTGCAGAGGCGCTGAATGATTCCGTGGCTGCACAGGAGAGAGCAGGAGAGTGGTTTGCTGCAAATAGGCTCGTACTGAATAATGGTAAGACAAAGAGGGTCTTTTTCTCAATGAGGGATTTGGACGATTTGAATGGTGGAATTGATGAGGATGAGATTGGGTTTTTGGGTATTAACTTGGACCCGAGACTACTTTGGAGACCACAAATAAATGCTCTATGCAAAAAATTAAATAAAAATATCTTCCTTTTGCGAAGTCTTTCCAACTGTGTCTCACGGGATATTTTAAAGTGTGCCTACTTTTCCCTCTTTCACTCTCATCTTTCCTACTCGATTTTGGCCTGGGGGCATGCAGCGGATACGGGACGTGTTTTCGCTCTCCAGCGCAGGGCGCTAAGGGTTCTGGCTGGTCTTGCTTATAGGGAGGATTGCCGCCAGGCATTCAGGGCGCTCAAGATACTGACACTCCCTTCACAGTATATATTTGAAAATCTTAAATATCTAAAGAGAAATATCGACGCATATGTGAGCCATGAGGAAATCCATAATTATGAAACCAGGCACAGGAATAACATCCTACCCGCCTACTGGAGGTTAAAAAGGTGTCAGACGGGTCCAGGCTACTGGGCAATAAAATGTTTTAATGTATTGCCTGAGGATATTAAAGGTTTGTCTTTTGTTGCTTTTGAGAGAAGAGTCAAAATATTTTTAACAGAAAACGTTTTTTATTCAATAGATGAGTACCTGAATTTTACATTTTGATGGAAATTTTTTAGCAGTGTTTCTGTACAAGTATACTTTGTGTGATGTATTTCACTAAAAGTATTCTTTCTTTTAATGTTTAGTTTTATTTTATTTTTTTTTGTTGACGTGTGTAAAACATTGTAATATGTATTAACATGAATAAACAGTATGAAGTATGAAGTATGAACCACATATACCGATAACTTTCCGCCGGATTTTCTTTCCATTAACTTTCGTTTGGTTATACTGAGTATAATAGACAGCCTAAGTCTGACGTCACAAAGTTGGGAGGAGCTTATACTGACTCCAAACAATTTTTATTTTAACGGTAAATCGTCATTAGCAACTTTTCAGTTAGTATTTTCGTGTTTTGTGTAATAAAATAAGACTTTTCGTTTTCATATATAGTTTAAGAAACGTGCTAATTAAGAGACTCTCATTTGTTTTTGCCCAGGTGAGTTAACTTAATGCAATAATTCCTCTTGAAAACTTTTTGAGGTTATGTTTTTAATTGTTTTTGGTGTTTATTTTCTGTTAATGAACTAGTTATGAATTATCGCGTTTAATTAAATTAATTTTTAGCCTTCTAGGACTGCTTCAGAATGGGAATGTGCTTTGTTCCAGGCTGTAAGCATTACAGTTCAAAACATACATGTAAATTTTTTCGATTCCCAAAGAACAAGACTGAAAGAAATAGATGGATTTCTCTCATAAGGTAAGAGAATTATATAGTCAGTTTTCAAGGATTTATCTTTTAAATTTATTTATTTATAGGAGAAAAGACAAAGATCCAAGTCAATTTGCAAAAGTGTGTGATTGCCACTTCGTAAATAAAGAAAAAAAGAATGGGCCAACCTTATTTGATTTTAATATTCAGAAGAGGTTCAATATACAATCCCCAGAAAAAAGGTATGTAATAATAATAATAATAATAATAATATCTTTTATTGCCAACAAAATCTTTACAGACAAAGCAACGTCCCAAACATATGGCATGGTACCATTACCTATAGTTTTCGTATAATATAAAACACTTAAAATACATTTGTAGGTGACACTTAAAATAATGATAAAATATCTAAAAATAATAACTGTAAAATATACCTAAAAATAATGCAGTAAAATCCATTAGTCAAAAAGTTTTTTTTAGGAAACGAACTGTGAAAAAGGTCATTAATTTTGGGGATAATCTTTTAACCGAACCACTGCCAGGACCTTCAACTGAGCCACTGCCAGGACCTTCAACTGAGCCACTGCCACTGCAGGGGTGTCTTTAAATATCCCACCATTTTTAACAACACCACAGTTTATAGAGTCTCAAGTATATGAAACACAGCAAATTGCAAAAGCCAGGATTCATGTGGAACGGGCCATCAGGAGGATAAAGTGCTATAATATTTTGCAGCAAGTTCCATCCTATTATATACCACAAATTTCAATTATTTTTCAACTGTGTGCAGCCCTCACAAACTTCCAATATCCCCTAATTAAAGAAGTTGAGGAGTATTATTGAAGGAAAATATAATTTCAAGTTTTTGATTTTTTTGTGCATTTTATTGAAAATAACTATACAAATTTTTTGTTGCGGCAATTGAATTTCTTTCTATTTTCCTTACTCGACATTCGCTATAAGAAATACCACTTAGAATTTTTGTTTAAAAATATATTGCCATGTTATTTATACCAGTATAGTATTAAAACTTTACATTATACTTTATATACCTAAGACTTGCTTTTGTAAAACTTTTATTAATAGTAGTTGTATATCTTATGGAACGGCCAAGCAGTTCATATCAGCTTGGACACAAAGAGAAAATCTTCGGTACTGGCATGGACTCCGGGTCTCTGGAGTATTTTCTGTTTTTCTATTTTATAGGAACTGTACAGGGTGTCTCACGTAAAATGACCATAAGACCTATGACAAAAAGTGTCATACAAAAGGTGATTGGTTTGATATATATTTTTATTTTATTCTATTTTTGTTTATACAGGGTGATCACTATTTTCTATGCCGTAAAGAACTTTTTTATTTTAAATAGGACACTTTGGAAGGCTCCAGTATCTAAACATGTGTCCTAAAGGGTGTCCTATTTAAAATAAAAAAGTTGGTTAAGGCATAGAAAATATTGATAACCCTGTATAAACAACAATATAATAAAATAAAAATATATATTAAACCAATTAACTTTTGTATGACACTTGTTCATAAGTCCTATGGTTTCTGAAATAAGGTATAGGGTCATCTTACATGAGCCACTCTGCGTACATCCAAGCAAAATTTTTTTATATGGAAAACTAATTTACTTAACAAACAAAACTTTTTAGAGTGTCATTTTAGTCTAAAATATATTCGCTTATAATTTATGAAAACCTTTTATATGTAAAAAATAACATAAATAAATTTACTATTTCTGACGATCACAAATATAACACTAGAAGAAATAATTGCTTAATTCATTCAAGACACAGGCTAAATAAACAAAACAAAAAACGGGTATATCCTTTTTTTTATTGCACTCACTACCCACAGATGTTTAAGGTTCTTACCATTTTAATTGTCAAAGGTTTACAGAAAGCAAATTTAAACAAAAAGTAAAAAAAATAAATCTTAACACTAGTAAGTAATTTAAAATTGTATGTTTGATGTATACAATGTGATATGAATAAAATTACCATATTAACTTTTTGACGACTGTAAACACAATGTATATTAACTGAGAGAAATAAATTGTAATACATAATAATAATATTGTAAATATTTATTCTTCTTCATCAATTAATCCATCAGGGCTAGCTCCAAGAAGTCCTGAATTTGAAAGCCATACTCCAGTTGGTCGGATATTTAAATTGTAGTCCTGCTTTAAACGATCTAGAGCATCTTTTTCATGAGTTCTGCCCCACTGGATGGCTTTTATACCATCCAAATTGTATTCACCTGAAAAAATAATGAATTTATTATAATATTTGTATGTCAAAATAAAGTAAAGTAAAAAAACAACTTCAAAGGAAAGGCATAAAGCTAAACCAAAAAGTTTTTACAGATTTATGACTCACCTAACAGTCTCTTAAACAAACTCGATGGAAATCTGTTTTTCATGCAAGCGGAAATAATAGCACCAAAGTTGCTCGCAGTCAATCGAAATTTTCTTGCTAGGTACCATTTTTCGTTTGACACCTGACCAGTAGTGGCGACAGCGATGTCTTTTATTGACTGATCATCAATAGCACACTTTTTTTTGAAGATCGATACTTTATCTGTGGCCCCCAGAAAGTCATTGGAGGAAATTATTTCTTCGATAACTACAAAATTATTTTCTGGAGAATCTATTGACTCCTCATTCATGAGCCAAGTGAAACCAACAGTATTCCCAAAGCTGCGTAGCCTTTCCGTCAATCTTTGAATAGATTCTTGTGGTACCCCACCTTCAATAGCTGTATACGGCTTTGGTGGAAAAAGCTCCTCAGCAGATTTCACTGGCCCAAACTTCGGCTTAGGTGGTGCATTCCAGAAACATGCTTTATCTGTCACAGATATATTATAATGCCCGGAAAGTGCCAATGCCACAATGTGATGGCATTTTATGCCTCTCGGACAAGTACAAGTGGCTGATGAAATGTCACCATTGTTTTCCAACTCTACAATAAAATTATACCATATAATTCACTATTATATTAACAAAAGTGAATGTTATCATACCTATGGATACCTTGTAGCTTTTGTCTTTCATGCTAGCCAATATTTCTTCCCTAATAACCTGCAAATCAGAGTCGAAGTCCATTTTCTTTACATGGCCGGATTCTAAGGCATTTTCACCCCTTTTGATAATTTGATTATCATCTATAAAAGCATTGATGCTCGAAAGTTTTAAAACATGTTTTAAAGCCATTCTTTTTTAAAAAACAGAAGATCTGGAAATAAAATAAACAAAAAGGTACTGCAAAAATAAAATAAACATAACCTCAAAAACTTTTTAAGCAGAATTATTGCATCAAATTAACTTACTTGGGCAAAAACGAATAAAAATCTCTTAATTAGCAAGTTCCTTCAACTATATATCCCAATAAAAAGTCTTATTTTATCACACAAAGAACGAAAACACTAACTGAAAAATTGCTAATGACGATTTACCGTTAAAACAAAAATTGTTTGGAGTCAGTATAAGCTCCTCCCATTTCTGTGACGTCAAGGCTTAGGCTGTCTATTGTTCCAAGATGGCTATTTTTTGCGCTTTCTAGGTCTATTTCTTAATCAATAAACCGCAATAATTCTGTAAAACCAATCAATAAATGATCAGCGCATAGTCAATATTTACCATTTAAAAGAGCACGATCGGTCTCTTTTTTTCTACGGTTGGCTGATCGGAGTCTAATCATGGGAGTAAATAAAATATGTACTTAACACAAATTCGGGACATTTTTAAAATAAAAATACTTATTGGGGCAATAACGTATGTCTCAATAGTTTTAACTAAATTACTTTCTCACATTTTTATACACAAAGATAATTTAATTTAAATTTTTGTTATATTCTTTAAGAAACTGTATTATAAATAACAAAATTAACAAATTAAATTAAGTAAAGGAGAACGTGCTCCTCAACGAGGTGTAATTTTCTGTGGACATCCTTCATTAGGTTTTAGTTGGCTTCGACATCTATATCTCTAATTTTCCTGTAGATTCTACGCCTTAATTGCTCCTCATTTTTAAGCTTTCCATCCTTTATCATAAACCTTTCTAGCCAAAAGTGCTCAAAAATCTTTGATAAGACGAGCCTGAGGTAGGTTAGACAACCCTCTTTGTCGTTTCTTGGCTGAGGTAGGTTAGACAACCCTCTTTGTCGTTTCTTGGTACAAATGGTATGTTTGAGCGTTTAGCCAATTTTGAGTTTCACGTGTGTAATGACAGTTTGGTCAAAATCAGCCAATTTGGTCGGACAGTTTTGAATATAGCGCTGACTATCCAGTGCTTCGCCCTTAACCATTCCCGCATAAGGCCTGGATAGTCCTACAGTAAAAATTGCGCACCAAACTAAAACTTTGTCTGCGGATTAGGGCTTTTTTTAATTTTACATTGTTTGGAAAGTCTTCTATGTTGTCGATATAAAAACTATAATTTCTTTTAATCTCTGGATGGCCTAAAGTAAAGTACTTTTCATCGTCCAGAATAATGATTCTTTCATTTGCAAAATGGATCCGTCTTAATGCTCGACAAAATCGTGGTTGCCTGCCAGCAGGTGTGCCGTATGTTTTGGACATTTCTTTCATTTTCGATATTTTACACCAGTTCTGACCAATTCTCTTGAATTTGTGTCCCCATAGATGTGCGATATTCACGTCCTAATTTCCTCATATACACTTCCATTGTATTTTTAGCCCTCCTTACTAATCTATCTGCTCTTTCATGTGTAAAAATCCCGGGTCTTTCACTTTTCATTAAATTAAGGCATGGCATAGCTTGCTCGCATTCAGCTATTAGTACGGAGCGAAATACTTTGTGTTTCGAACATACTAACTATTTCAGGTTTAGGCATCCGCCCAACTAAATTGTAAATACTTTTCCGAATTTCTAATTTTAAGTAATTTTAAAGCAAAAAGTTTTTAAATTAAATTGTCAAAATTAAGACAATCCATTGAAGATTTTTGGTTTCCAAAGTCAACTAAATGAGTGAATATTGGTCCAAAACTTTTTAGAGATACGTTAGTAGCCACTATACATATATTTACCGTTTATTATCTAGATTATAATTTTTTTAAAACCCTGTATAATCATAAAAAATAAGCAATTAATTAAATCAGCGAACTTAGGGACTAGAATTAACGCAACGCCAGTTTGTGGGCAGGGTGTTTGGTATAGTAATCTGTTTGTTTTTGTTTTGGAATAACGTAATAAAATTATTCAAAAATATTTGTTTTTGTGTTAATATAGGCAACATCGATTAAAATATAAACATTTATTGATATGACAGTTCCAAGAACCGATTGCACCGGCAACAAGGTTGATTTGAAGAACTGCTGTATTCGTTGGATAAAAAATTATATTAAATCAGGTATTTACACACGATGTCATTTTATATCTTTCTATTAGGTTGTATTATTTAATTAAACGTTTTGTAAACTAACTCGACCAACAGCAATCGAATTGAGCATCTAAAGTGAATGAAATATCTGTCACTTCAGATAATAAACAAAAATAGTTTTCTGGCTTTAAAAATAATTTTTACCAATAAAGAATCATCGATTTATAAAAATGCTATTTATGGTGCAAGGCCATAAAAATTGAAAAAGTTATTATTTCCAGAGTGATGTTATTCAGTGTGTTTAATCAACGTTGCCGGTGCAGTGTGTTTACAAGAACTCTCCCGCCTTGCCCCTTTGAATATATTAATGCCAAACAAGGTTTGTTTACTTTATTTCTATCTAAGAATTCGTTGAATTAAATATACCTATAAAAATCAAAATGTTTTACTAAACAATGTTATAATTTCATGAAAAATAAGTTTAAGAGTTTTTACACGTTAGGCAGTAATTCCGTCCATGTAAACCAGCACTTAATAAATAAACAGTTTCTTACCTTAGGTACAGCTCGTCGCATAATGTCTTTATATTCGTTTTTAGTTATTTTCTTTTTGTTGTAGTATGGCTTAAGAACCAGTTTGACTTCTTCAACGACCCGTTCTTGCCTATTTAACTTTTTAAGGAACTGAAAAAATACATACACCATTAATATTCTTTTAATACATACTAACACTTTTCCATGTAAGTTATGGATTATTTTTAACTTCATATTTCATCCTTAAATTATGTAAAACAGTGCTGTTTTAATCTTTTATTTATAAAAAAAATACTCCCACGAAAAAATTATTATTTCAGTATCTTAAAAAAATAACACAGGCTCACAAAAAAAACTAAGTGGCATGTGCTAGGATTTTCTGGAGTATTTTTTCCGCTGAACAGGAATCTGAAGTCAAAATTGAGGGTTAAGCAGCAAATAATCAAGAAAAGGCGTAATCTATCTTATCAAAAATGTTTATATAACTTTTTTATAGACTATTTGAAAAGCTCTCGTTTTTGTTCCAATTTTATTTTATATAGTCGAAGTCCAAACATTCCGTGGTAGCAGGTTTCTGCCGGTAAATGTACCGTGTCGGTTTTTTGGAGTTTTCTCGATTTTTTGCTTTTTGACCTTCAATTTTGACTTCAGATTCGTGTTCAGCAAAAAAAAAGCCAAAAAATCCTAGTCCGACACCGGGCCACTTATTGTTTTTGTAGGCCTGTGTAATAATAAAATAAAATATAAAAAATGTAAATAAAAAATAATAAAGATAAATAGAAAATTTATTGGTCATCAAAAACAAATATAATTTCTTATAAGTTAAATCGTCGACGTAATCTAATGGTTGCGTAACTATATTTTTTTAGAAAAAAAAACAGGTGTCTACGTTCATTTGATTTCATGAAAATTATTCTACAATTTCTTGTAATTTTTTTTTCACATTTAGGTACTTCATTAAATATATTCTGTTACGCGGCTCGAGATTAGGCCGACGACAAACTAGGTCAGTAATAACAAAACCTTGGTTTGAAGATGAAGTCATTTTGTACTGACCTTGTCTTTTACCTGCATTTCCACTGCGGAATTGGGCAACTCTTCCAAAATTTTCAGGCTGTCCTCATCAATTTTAACTCCAATATGCTTGGTCTTCGAAGCTGACACTGTTTTCTTGGCAGACGATCTTTTCTTTTTGTTGTAACTTGGAGATCCAAATAGGGCGTCAAATGTATTTTGATGTTTTTGAGGATTGTTCGTTTTGGATTTTGAATGACTTTTTGACTTGACTGCCACAGCAGGAGTCTCGGTTGGCGGCTCAAAAAGATCATCGTAGTCGCTGGACCCAGGCGAATACGGTGATTCAAAATCAAGGGTAATGTCATCTAAGCTGTTACCATTTTGTGCTCTATTGCCTTTTTTGTTGTTGTTACTCTTTGACTGCATTGGTTTAATTGGCGTTGATTTAATAGCCGCTTTTGTGGGAGGTATCTTAACTGGGCTAGATTTAACTTGATTTGGCAATACAATCCGTTGTGGAATATTTGACGGTGTTATTAGGCTTGAATTTATAATATTTATCCTTGAAGTTGTCATGCTAGTTGGTACAGGCGTCGAAGTGATTATCGATGTCGGCACAGAACTAAAGGGAGTTGTCTGTGCCACTGGTTTGACATTAGAAGGCTGTAAAATTTGATTTATTACTACTCCGATCCGCTGCTCTGGAGATTTGGGATCTGAATTTTCGTGAAGACTGCTTTGTGAGTCTGCTGGCTGAATATCTGCAATTGGTGGTGTTAAAGATTTTATAATATCCGGAGTCTGTGCGTTCTTTTCCAGTAAGTCTAAACCAGATCGATTTTCCGAAGATTCTTGAAGAATTTGCTCGCTTCCTATATTACCTTGTGCCTGATTAGGCTCAGGGGTAGGCGACCTACTTTTTGTGGGTTCAAATGGATCATATGCATCGGGTGAACTTGGCGGAGAAGTGGGAGGTTCCTCAGGTGGCGTATTTGGACCTTTATGCATACTGTTATTAATCTCTTCTTGGATTTCTTCCTCTATAGTTTCAAGAGGATCATGTAGTGGGTTATTTATTGCACGCAGTTGAGGGGGTTTAGGAATTAGGGAAAATTTAATACTGGGTTCAGGTGGAGTTTTTGGGCCCGTTGTATAATTTGGGATTCTTTCCGGACTCGCCACCTGCTGTGACGAATCGCATATATCGGACTGAATATTTCTATTTTCATTTTCATTATTATCGCTATCACTAAGCACTATAACATCTTTGGGCGATGGAACGATTTCCTGAAATGGTGATCTTTCTAAATCAATAATGGCTACAGGTTTAACTCCCGACAGATCTTTTTTATTTCGTTTTCTTTTTTCTTTATTTTTCTTTTGTTGTTCTGCTGCTGCCGCTTCCTTTCTTTTCCGATTGTCTCGAGTACTAACATCTCTCGTTTCATTCTCATTATTAAAGCTAACACTTACTAAGATGTTATCTCCGGACGCAAATACTTCTTTAGACGGGGGCGGCGTACGTTCTCTCTCCCTTCGTCTCCTCTTTGTTGCGGGGTCTTCCTTTCTTTTCCTCTCCCTGTTTCGTTTATCTTTCTTTTTCTTTGCAGCGTCGTTATTTAAAATAACAGTTAAATTTTGATTTCGCAAAGCTTGAGAGTTTTCAACTCTAGGTGGCGTCCACGAAGGTGACATGTGATGAGGAGCTGGAGAGGGAGATCTTGAAAAAGATGGCGTCCAATCTCGTCGATTCCGTCTGGGAGAATCTGACCGAGAACGGGATCGTCTTCGGCTCTGGCTACCACTCTTTCTTGGTCGTTTCCTACCCTTAACCCTCTCCTTTTCTTTGGATTTTTTTCTTTTGTTACCTTTGCTTGATGAGCGTTTTCTTTTCTTATTCTTGGATCTATCTCTTTTTCTGCCAGTTGACCTGGATCTAGAACGATTTGCAGATCTACGATTCCTCGACCTTGCCCTTCTTTTTGTAGTTTTGTCCCGGCCTTTGGACACAGATCTTCGTCTGGAAACTGATCTTCGCCCTCTAGGTGGTGTCCTTCCCCTAGATACGGACTTAGACTTTCTTCTAGACAATGATCTTGGTGCTCTTATTGGAGATGGAGACCGTCGAGTTATTGAGGGAGATCGTGGGATAACTGGAGGAGTGTAAGAACGGCTTCTTGATCGAGAAGGAAGATCACGTCCAAATTGGTCTTTTGGGGGAGGCCTGGGTTTTTCAGCGATAATAGCACGGACGTTATAGCGTTCAAGTTCTTTACGCTTTTCTTTCCTCTTCTTAGTTTCCTTTTCTTTATCAGTTATCTTATTTGGTGTCTTACTGCGCGATCGCTCGCGATCTAGTTCTTTTGTTGTTTCCCTTGCTTTATCCTTATCTCTATAGTTTCTTTCCTTGCTACTTTTTGTAAGCTTTTTAAAAGATTCCTTATTTTCATTTTCTTTGTTGGCGCCGTCTGCACTTATACTTCTATCCCGGTTCTTGTCCTTATCTTTTTTCTTCTTTTTGCTTTCTTTATCTACCTTCTTATCACCTTTGTCCTTCTCTTCATCCTTATCTTTAGTTCTATCACTGCTTCTAGCTCTCTCGGGTGTGCCTCCAATTACCTCGCTAGCAGTTTTTTCTTTATTTTTATCCACGATTTCTCCCTCTTCAAACTCTTCCGGCCTAGTAAATTCAAGTTCAGATTCTTTTGCATTAATTTCCAATGCATCACCATCGGAAACCATTTTTAACTCGTGCGATTCATCGAAATCATTCCGATCTTCGTCGGAAATCATTTCCGTATCAAGTCCCTCGAGTCCTTCCTTAGATTTATCTGTGTTTTCATCTAACAGAGGAGTATAGCTCCGTTCTTCTTCACTTAAAATGTCTTCCGTCATATCCTTTATATCCGAGATAACAAACGAAGAAGTTTTTTTAACTACACTTTCATCCTCAGAATCACTATATAATCCGCCCAAGTTCCAAGAGCTATTAAGCGATTTTTTAAGTCTTGGATCCGAACCCGGGCCAAAGGTTTTTTCAACTGTGACTTCGGAGTCTTTTTGAGGCATTGCAGGTAACGATTCTGATTCATCAGTAATCTGATCCACATTTTCAGGAATTATTCTTTCTGGTTCAGCTGGAATACTATCTTCAGCCAACTTGTAAATTTCGCTAGTTTCTTGTACTTGCACCTGGTTTCTCTCTGATGGAGGCAAAGAAATATCTGTAGTCAACGCTACGGTTTTACTTGCTCTGGAATAAATGCTAAAGTTTGGACATCCATCATTTGAATATTCTTCATCATCTATCCTTGGTCGAACATTTTCCGGAGATGGCGAATTATTACTTGATTTAATGGTATCTGAATTTCGCCCTACAACTGTGGCGTCTGTGTTCGTTTCTGTTTCAGCTTGAATGGATGGATGTTGGTTATTACTTAAATTAACCTCAGACTGTTCCGGTTCGGGCTGACTGTAATCTGATGCGATTATTGATTCGGAATTACTATATCCTGAATTGAATACTGTTTCAGGTAAATCACGGCCCGAAGCATCTTGGGAAGGTTTGCCATATTCTAAATGAGAGCCATTTTGGTCAAATCCTGAAGCAACTTCTCGTTGAAGTTGCTCATATCCTGAAGCCATTTCTCGTTGCAGTTGATCATAACCTGAAGCAATTTCTCGCTGTAGTTCATCATAACCTGAGACGACTTCTCTTTGAAGTTGGTCGTAGTTAGAAAGCTGTAGATCAGGTTGGTTATAACTAGATGCAACTTCCTGTAAAGGTTCTGGTGGATCATCAGGAGTTGGTTCTCCCGGACTATATGTTGGTTCACCCGGACTATATGTAGGTTTGTCTGGACTATAAGTGGGTTGTCCTGGACTATCGGTAGGTTGTCCTGGGCTGTATGTCGGTTGTCCTGGACTGTAGGTTGGTTGTCCTGGGCTATAAGTTGGTTCTCCTGGACTGTAGGCCTGTTTAGAAACCGTCCCAACTGTAGATGTTACAGGTTCATCAGGAAACCTTTCAGTATCAATAACCATTCCAGATTCCGAGTCATTATCTTCATCAGTATTTGTATTAGGAGTATGACTTTGTAGCTGCATCGCTGGAGGTGATGGCGGTCTAAACTCCTCAATTTTACTAGTGGACACGGTTTCATTTTCAATGTCACCGTATATATCCACATCCGTATCGCTAACCGGCGTATTGCTTCCAGGAGTACGTTTGTCTTTGTCATCTGGATCCTGCAACATTTCAGCTTCACACAGAGTTCTCTGAGTATAATCTTGAGGAATGTCATTGTTCTGATCGCCACCTTGTATGTAATTAGAATCAGAACTAGTACCGGCTGCTCTGTATGTATTACTAGGACCTGAATAATATCCACCCTGATTACCTCTAGAATTGTGTTGCCAATTGCGGTTATTGGACCAGTTTCGATTCTGATACCTATAACCGGTGTTTCTGCCTCCACCATACCAAGGTTTCTGTTTCACTGAATATGCATTAAAATCGGGTTTGCTAGGGCTATTATTATTTAAAACTGGTTCAAGTTTTTTATTTTTAATTATAAGTTTTCCTGATGAATCAAGCACAGATATCACTGAATTCTTAGATAAAAATTTTTCCTGGGAATCCATAATACTGCCTAAAATATCGGTTGAACTAGAAACAGTCGGAACGTTTACTATAGACGCCTTTCTACGAGCAACTCTGCGAAATGCCATGACATCTAGAGGGTTCGGAGCTCGCCTTGCAAGCAATGTATGCACACCACCTGATTCTTCATCATTATAAATACCTTCATCTTCAGATTGTGAAAAATACTCCAACTGATTTCTATTACCCACCAGGTCAAGAGTGGGAATTCCAGCTTGGTAACGCCTCTGATTTAAATTTTCAGTATTACCACTTGTTATTTTGACATCGGACAGAGTTTGTGTACCATTTCTGGGAGTACACATTCCCAACTGAGCCGCCAAGCGTTTCTTGACAGTTTTCTGCACAACGGCTGCAGCTGACGATCTACTATATTTCCTATGTCTTCCCTTCTTTTTTGATCGTCTTCTTTTTGATTGTACTTTCTTTTTTACTGGCACAGCCTCGCCAGTAACTTCGTCTATAACGTAAACTGTTCGATAATGTGCAGGTTTTGATCTTTTTGATTTACTTTTCTTTTTGGGCGTTTTCTTTCTCTTTTTGGCTCTAGTCGTACTAGAAACCCGACTAGAGTTAACTCTTTCATAACGCCCCGTTGAAGTTGAAGGCCTGTCCTCATCAAAGTCCAAATTTTGTTGCTGCCTCTGACTTCTGTTAGTTTCGATACGACGCCTGACGCGCTCCGTCTGTCTTGTGCGTGGCACCAATCTGTTAAATGGAAAAAAGTAGTCTTTCATTGCCACCCATAATTTAAATTTTTCTCACCTGTACCATTAGTCCAAAAAATAAAAGCTGAATAACGGTTTTTCGGGCTTGTACGAAAAACCTTGAAATGTGTTAGTGTAAGTTGATGGTAACTACTGCTGGGAGAAACTTAGGAAGTGTATTTTTCGAATGGGTAAAACAAATTTAAAACTTACTACTATCATTTCGGACAGATACGTCAAAAGTTAAATTGTGACAAGGTAGTGCTAAATATTTTTTAAATAATTTGTAGTTTCAGAACACCCACAAAAAAAAATATAAACTTTATGCTTTTATTGCTTAATTTTATTTTTAATTGCTTTATTAATAGCAGTCTATTAAACACGTGCTAATTATTTTTGAAAAGGCGTATTGAGGCCTTAAACTGCCGCTCTGTATGCCGCAAGAAAAAGCAAATTGCCGATGAAGGCTCCTAGAAGAAAGGAAAATAAGCAGAACTGTTCTCTGCTGTTTAAATAAATGATTTAAGTATTTTATAGTAAGAAGAGTAAAAATTAAAACGGCTACATTTACGTTTTTTAAAAAATCTTGTAAAACAATTAAGCTCTAAAATACACAACTTTGACCCAATTTTACTATCATTGTACCGTGTACGAAAGGTGAGCTTGGAGCTTGTATCATCCTGTTAAAATAAATATACAAAAGAAATATGCATAAAAAGTTAAAACCAAAATTCATTTTTTTTTCGACATTTCCGAAACTTTTCAGACCTATTTCATTTACTAAACAGCATGAGAATATGCACCCTTTTGAACAAAAATGTATTATTAGAATTTTTATATTTCAATGACTAGACATGTTCTGATAACATTGAAAATAGGGTACTTAGCTTTTTGTGAAATTACAATTTTCGGTACCTCAAGAATAGGTTTTTATTTCCATGTCTACTTAACAAACAAAAACATCCCGTATATATTGTTTCTAGTGAAACAAATATGCAACAGATTTTTTTTTAAATAAGCAATTTTAAGATACTGAACTGTATCCACTTTTAGCCTAAAGACCAAAAGTTTATTTTATTTTTTATACAGGGTGCGGCAGCATTACTTCCTTTTTCAAAATTTAATAAAACGCATTGTATGAATCAGAAAGTTTTAATATGGTTTTTACAATGTTGGTACATACCTTAAGTATTGTTTTACATAGCTTTGAAGAGCAAATCACGTAGGTGACATCACCCATTCTCGATATATTGAGTAAACCGATTTCTGGCGCTTCTCATGACTCTTTCAAGCATAGCAGGCGTTATGTTAGCACTTTCTTCCTGGATGTTGTTCTTTAAATCTTAAAGGGTCCTTGGTCGGCTTACATAAACATGAGATTCCAATAAAACCCCATAGAAAAAAATTGGATAAATCGGGAGATCGTGCCGGCCATTGGAAATCGTCCCTAATCAAAAAAGGAAGTTATGCTGCCGCGGCAGAAATCAGTTCACTCAATGTATCGAGAATGGGGGACGTCACCTACGTGATTTGCTCTTCAAAGCTATGTAAAACAAAACTTTAGGTATGTACCAACATTGTAAAAACCAAATTCTGTTTCATAGAATGCGTTTTATTAAGTTTTAAAAAAAGGAAGCTATGCTGCCGCACCCTGTATTTAAAACTCACAAGGACTGAAGGGGGTCATATTAATGGCTTTACATAAACTTTAAAAAAAATTGAAATAGCCATTTTGTGTATTTTTTACGGTAAAATCTAAAAGCAAACTTTAGAAAATAATTTGAATTAAAACAAAAGAAACATGACAAAAATGTAACATAATACAATGAGCCATCCTATGTATTAATTTGTTTATGAAGGCGTCTCTTTTTTTCGATATGTTTTAATAAAAAGGAACTAATTTAATTATATTTTTGTTAACATTTTATCAATATGTAACACTGTAATAATAAACGCTAGACTTTGACAGAATATTAACTTGTTTGGTTTTGTAATTTCTGGTATTTATTGTTACCTTTTTCTATTTTTAACTTTAAATCACAAATAAAATAATTATGCAGTAATTAAAAATAAAAACAAAATCGTTTTTATTAAAATGTATTTTTTTATGAAAATGATTCTTTCAAAAAGGAAACAACAAATAAGGTGTCCAATTAAGTAGAGGTTAATTTTTTTTTGTCGTATCTCTTTGTTTTTAGTATGTATCATCATTCTATGGAAAGAAATATACAAGATGGTTTTATTTCACTTTTTTTTTAATATGAGGAAAGTAACAAATGTTCCCCACGTTGGATGAACTATTTCCTGTTCAGACCAGGTTGGTGACCCGGTACATTAGGTAAAATCTTGATATTTACTTCAACAACTTGTTATAAATCTTTAAAATGTCATTGTTTTATTTATTAAGTTATATTTTATAAAATTTAAACTTCATAGTTTCTCCCATTTATGAAGTTGAAAGATATTTTGAGATATAACTGGTGATTACGAGATCGTTATCAGTTTATCGGTCGTCTACTTTTAGACGGACTAATCTGAAATTCTGATCAAATTTAAACTTCATAGTTTCTCCCATTCTTTTAAAGTAATTTTTTAACTTTTGCATTTTTCCATAATCTTTAATGGTTTTCGCTAAATAAAAGGACAAACCACTAATTTGTACGTTTTTGTTCTTAAAAAATGATTTGTAATTTTTTTCTCTCAATAAAACTGTTTTTAGGTTATGTTTGAAAAAGCATTATCAAATTTTTAGCAGTGCATTCCGAAAGTAACATCTATTACAAGTATTTTTTTAAAAATGTAAATGTCTGCAATGACAAAATAAGCGGCGTCTGAAGTTTTGTCCAAAAATTCACCAAAAATTCCCACTATGTGCCGTCTTAAAGGTTAAAATTGGGCTACTTTCGCGTATAAAACTGCAAAATTTCAAATTATTGCGCACAGTTGTAGGCAAACAGTTGTAATAACGATTTCGTAGTTACCTGATATACTTCAGAAAGAGTTTCAAATAATTATATTTATTTTTCTACAAGTCAAACTGTAAAAACGTTGGTTCTTAAAATTATATTTATAAATATTTGTGGTATTTAGAAAAATAAATAAATTTGCAATTTTAAAACATGCAAACACAACCCAATATAATAAACCAAATTTAAAGAAAATAAACCAAATTTATTTGCATACAAAGAAACAACAAGCAAAAAAGGTAGAAAAAATACAAAAAACATTTTTTATTTAATAAAATTTTTGTTACAATTTGTACACTCGGTATTAACAAGGTGAGTCAACGATTAAAAAAGTAGGTCCATGAAGTACCATTTGTTAGTGGTAAACATTAAAAAAGCATGAAAAAAGTAAGTCAACCAAAATGTTTTTTTTTTTAATAAATAAATAAACTTTTTATAGGATAGCATCACAACTTGTTTTAACTGCAAAATATGGCGGACGGAGTAAGTTTGGACCCGTTACGGGCTATAAAATGAAAATGGTTCCACTTACAGCAAAATGATTTTTATCTCCCTATTTTATTAGGCTTTTTATCAATTACTTTTTTTATTTTAAATTTTACGAAAAATAATTGGAATTGGAAACTTCAAAACATGTATTTTAACAAAAGTTTCTCTGTACTAAGGGCTTATAATTCCAAGTTTTCTTAAAGTATGTAAAGTCCGATTTAAAGTTAAAAAGGCCACCAGCGTCATCGGCATGCGTTGTTCTCTCTCACTTTAAAAATCGTTCACTCACCTGTAAATGGTGGTGTAATGGTAAATATTCTTATAAAAGTTCAAATTAATAACTTGAAAAATTAAAAAAGAATAAGCAAGGTCAACATATTGTTTTATTATATAAGAAAGAAAGTAAATAATTAATAAGTAAAACAAAATATATTAATGTTTATGCTGCAGTCACAACATCTAAATATGTATCTGTTCTATTTTTTATCATACATACATGTCTTAAAATTTGATAATAAATATTTAATTGATATTTAATAATATAAGGTTCGTTCCAAACCCGCAAAAACACGTTCCAACCGATGGGTAACGGTTTAGATTAAACTGTGTCTAAACATTTTTCAGCTGATAATTTTTTTGCTTACTGCCGGTAAAATCTATTTTTTTTTTCTCGGATTATTGTGTTTTTTTTTCAGATATATTTAGTAAAATAAAATTAAAAAAACATTTTTTTAAATAGGTGACATAGTGACAGCGATTCTCACTCAGGCGCAGAGTCTAGTGACGTTAATTTTTAATTCTTCTGGGACAACCCGGAATGAAAAAAAAATTACGTAAATACTAATAATTTAACCTGTACTTGTGTTGTTTATTGGTTAACACCATAATAGTAATACTTCATTTTTTTAGAAGGGGTAATTGTGAGGAAACTCCACAATATTCAAGTGAAGTGTGATGATCTGTTAAAAAATCGTTTCAACTTCGGTCATTTTTGTACTAACGTAAAAACCATGTAACATTGACACTTGCGCGTTTGATCGATTTTAACAGTTCTGAAACCGCTTTACGTCGATAAAGGAATTACGGGTTGGAAAGAAGCTACAGGTTTAGGATTTTTTTTAATGGTTTTAAATTTAAATATATATTTAACAAATTAATGACCACATTAAAAAAAATTGGTAATTCTGCTGCGTCCTGACCGTTTTTTACGAAGCGTCAATCTGTTTAACACATAATATAAGCTATTTAACGTCTTATATGAAAATAATACTAAACCAAGAGATTTTAAATGATTTGCAATTAAAGAACTTAAAATAACAAGACTTAAAAGAAACTAAAAATAAACCAATGAAACGTTTTTAATAAAAAAAACAAATTATCAAAAGAAAAACACTTCAAGTTAAATTAAAATAAAACAAAATTTTACCACTTAAACCTTTAAATAAAGTTTACTAGTGTTTTCAAAAATATGAGCACATTTGAAAATAATTCTTTTTTTTACTTTAATAAACTTAATATATAATAACGTCACCTATTAGATTGCCGCCTTCGACGTTCAGGCACCACGTTGCCACCAAAATGTTCTTCCATATCATCATATAGCCGTACAAGTTCTTCCATATCGACGTTTATGTTTATTCCTGGGTAACAGTCACTACAATACCAAGTTCCTTCAGGAACTTCGTCCAGAGGCGGTGTGAGGCAGTACAGATGGAAACCAAGGTCACAACCTGGCAAGATAGTAGGTTTTTTTTAAGTAAAATTTATTAAAACCATTATATCCAGTATGATTCAGAATATATTGCTAAAAATTTAAGGGTACATTGGCCAAGAACAAACCAATCAATCGGCATAATGATGTAAGAACAATGATTTGTTTCAAACATGAAATTATGAAGTAAAAATGACATTTGACGAATATTTTAATATCTGGTATGCAGTAACAAATGTCAGTTAAAGTTGAAATTCCAATGTTTTCAAGATTGATACAAAGTTAAGTGGCCTTTAAAGTTGGTATACTGTAACTGAAATTATAAGAGAGAATGCAAGTCAAGATTGATAAACGTCGATAAATTGAACGCTAATATGAATCCTGCCCGTTACAAACTTGAAATTCTGAAAAAGACTAACCAACCTCAAATACTTGTTTTAATCTAAGGTTTTTTTTAAATTAACTATAATTTAACTATTATTAATCTAAAGAACAAAACTGAAAGGTATGTTAGTTAAAAAAGTATTTGGTAAAGTTAACATTATTAAATAAATGAGTAGCTACCAGCTAAAATTACACTATTTTCAATTCAATTCAACATTTTAATTTGTTTATTTTTTAAAATTATTTTTATTTCGTCTATACATTATATTATAATTTATTTTTATGGTCAGTTAAATAGAAACAGGATTTTTTTCCAGGAATAGAACTGATCATTGGAACAAATTGGCCCTCACATGAGGGAATGTAAAAGAATCTCTAACATTTCAAAATCTTTAGGAGTACATTTTTTATATTCTTTAGTTAAGAAGGTTCCCAAAAAGAAGTAGCTCAAGACTAAAATTTGTTAATTTGGGTTGAAGAAAAATACCTAGTCAGCATGGCTGTTCCAAGTAAAAACACTGTATAAGCGTTTTTTTACAAAACACACCTTATCACATTTTTGAAATTTATATTTTAATATTTATTTATATATAATAATATATATATAAAGTATATAATATATATATATATATATATATATATATATATATATATATATATATATATATATATATATATATATATATATATTTAACGCCAAAAATCTAAATTCCCTAAATATAGGGAGTTAAGTATTCAAAACTAAGGGATTCCTATCGGGAACCCATATATATATATATATATATATATATATATATATATATATATATATATATATATATATATATATATATATATATATATATATATATATATATATATATACGGTGTTGCTCGAGCTGGATCCCATATTAGAATAGGTATTATTTTAAAAAAATATTTTAGATTTAAAGGCACAAAAGTTGTACACAGTGTACAAATTTAGCTCTTCTCAGTCCGCCAGCTAAGAGATATAGTCGGAATTATACTCATTTGTAGTTACGTTATCCAGGTGAGAAAAAACGTATGTCGTAAATTAATAATTAGACATTTTTGTCAATCAATATTAGGTTAGAAAATTTACTGTCGCGTTCAGAAATTCATAGTCTGTTATGTTTTTTTGTATACGTCAGAAATTAACAAATGATGATTTAGGGCTGGTTGTACCAACAATTTTAAGGAACCCTTAGCACAAGGTATTCCTTAAAATGGCCAAACAAGCAATCTGATTGGCTACATTGGAGATTTAAGGAACAAATAACGCTAAGGGTTCTTTCACACGGGGAGCTTCACGTCTCTCGCTCCTATACAGGAGCTCTTTTCGCCCCTACCTGCCTGACGCGACTCCCGGCTCGAGATGCAGGAGACGTGAGGGCTCTCGTCTCCCGATACGTGGCGGCTCCCGCTCTCCGTTTGAAAGCTCCATTGGACTCGTTGCATTTTGGTGCTAAGAGCCTTCCTCTCCCTCAGGAGTGAGAGACGTGAAGCTCCCCGTGTGAAAGGAGCCTAATGGTTCCTTAAAATTGTTGGTGCAACCGGCCATTAGCAGTATATTATCATTTTTACATTCGTCTATACACTTTCAATCTCAAAAAATAAAAATAATCTTGTAGTATTTATTTATTAACAAACTTAGTAACAATTAACAATTAATATGATTAATCATGAATAATAAACAAACGCAGCAGATAATTTTAAATATATTGGCTTTTTTTCAACTAGAAGAGGAACAAGTTTGAAGCGCAATCGCACTTCAAATTGAGAATGTAATAAACGATCAGTAGATGTACCAAAACTGAGCTTACAAAAATTGTGAATAATAGGAAGAATGGTATAAAATTATTTTAACCTCAGGGAAAATTTCAAATACTCATAATTTAATTTACTTGTTTATGAAAAAAATACTGCCTGGGTGAATATGTTAACACATCAAAATGTAAATATAAATCCAAAAAATAAAAATACAAACTCAAAAAAAAAAAACATATTGCATTGCCAAGTTAATGTAATTGTAACGATAGGATTAAATACTTAAATGACGATCATGAAATAAAATTTGCAAGCACACAAAAGCTCAATCAGTCTCGTCAGTATTGTCAGAGTCCGAACTAAAGTCAGAGATATTGTCTTCGTCGTCGTCGTCTGCGTTAGTCGTAATTACAAGTGGCGGAATATCAGAGGCATCACACACTCGTATTGCCTCCCAAGCCGCTTGAATTACCTTTTCTGTATGAATTACATATTTTTGCCATTGATCTATAGAAATTTCGTTTATAACCCTTTCCCATGTAGCCAGAACTTCTGAAGGTGACCCCTTAAGATTGGAAATATATTGATCGTATTTTCGTTTACATTCCGACCATACCATTTCAATTGCATTAAACTGGCAATGGTATGGTGGCAGTCCAAAATTTTGTGTCCTAAAGGTTTAACATATTCATCAAGGTAGTATTTTTTTCATTAGGGGAGTTTTTGCGCGCAATATTCCATATTTGATCTTTCATGGCCTTTTCTGGAAAGTTAATGTTCTCTTTATTCAACCATTCGATCAGTCTCTGCTTTGTCCAAGATTTTCTCGGGATTTCTTCTAATAAACCAGAATGGTAACTTGCATTGTCCATGATTATTAATGACTTTGGTGGAAGATTCGGAACCAGCTGAGTTTTAAACCAGTTTTCAAGTTTTTCCTGTTCATATTGTCATGATAATCCCCGTCTTTAATCCACTTTTAAATATTAGATCCGCGCCCTTGATGAAGCCATCTTTGGTTCCGGCGTGGACCACAATATAACGTTGACCTTAAAAAATATAAGTTAACTTAATTTTTCTTAAACATCAGAAATAGGTAATGTTCCATGCACATAGTACTTACAGTCAAATTCCCTCATAAAGCCCAACCTTTAAATTTTTTTAACAAAAAAATTAAAAAATTATTTGGATTGTTTGGGAGAAATGGGAGGTACGCCACGTGAGAATGTCTCCCAGAAATTCACTGCGAAGCAATATTATGAGCTTCAAAATCTGTAATAATCCTTAAATACGTCAAATTAATATTTTGCATTCCTATGCTATATATTGCTGCACTGAAATTATTCCTAACCATCCGCCAGAGTCCCATCGCCTGACGATTCCTAGCCGTTTGCGTTTTTTACTTGCAAACGCGTTTTTTTTAACCAAAACAAGTCTAACCTAACTAAACCTAATCAACCTAGCCTAACCTAATTCACCTAATTTAACTAACACGAGTATTAAGCCCTGCAAACGTAAACTGCTAGGACTCGTCAGGCGGTAGGACTCGGGAGGATGGTTGAAAATAAAACTTTTTCATATATTTCTTACATTGCTTCGCTGCGATTTTTTGAGAGATCCAGGAGTCTTTGAAGGGCCATCATAGCTCCCAAACTATCCTATTGGACCTACTTTTTAATTTTTTTGTACTTTTATAAGCTGATAAAAATATGTAACAGACGAAATTATGAAGATTTACAAGGCACCAGTTTTTACTTAAAAAAATAAAAAACATATTTTTACCTTCACTGTTTTTTCTTGAATCCGAGTGCTTGGTATCATCTTGCCAGCTACTACGAAATGATCCCTTGCTAAAGATCCACGTCTCGTCAATGAAAACTTCAGTAAAACCTTCCGAACCTAAATTTTTATTTTTGATATACTCCCTTAAAAAATGTATTCTTTTATGAACAATATCTGGCAAGTCCATTAAATAATTTCTATTATTAGATTTTTTCCACGAAGCCTATACTTTTGATCCATCTTCTTAAGGAGTCGATGGAAAATTCAAAATATTCAAATTCTTCCCTAAACTTTTGTCTTATTGTTGCCAACGTAACATATTCTTTTCTGGCGTACATAGCATAAATTGTGTCCCAAATTTAAAATTTTTCAAATATGTTGTAATTTTGGTTTTTGCGGTGCGGTGCTTGGAAGACATATTGGAAGCGTAATCCTGGTCTAATTTTATCCCATTCTTCCTTATATTTGCTATCGTCGTTGGGCTCAATTTCGTAGCATCTGCCACTCGCTGTATTACATTCTCAGTTTGAAGGGCGATTCCGTTTCGGACTTGTTCCTTTTCCAGTTGAAAAAAAGCCAATATATTTAAAATTATTCGCTGCGTTTGTTCATTATACCTATTATATCTTTTCTCGGCATTTTTTATGCTTTTCGAAATAACAACAAGTTGACACACCAATGTTTTTGATTGACAGCGACGGATACTTTACAAAACCCAAAAAATATAAAAAATGAATAATGATCAGACACCCATTTTTTTCAAAAATTTGTTGTCACCGCTGTTTGGAATATACTAAACAAAGATAAACAAAAATGACGTCATTACAAATGAGTATAATTTGGACTATAAATGCTAAAATAAGTTACGAATCTCCTATCTTCTTACGCGCCCTGTATTATTAGAAGTTTATAATAAAATACCAGAAAAATTATTTAACCTCTTACTCTCAAGTTGTCAGATCAATGTCACATCATTTTTAAATAATGAACTACTCAAATCAAGAAAAAATCACTATTATAAAATGGTTTTATCAGGGAAATAGTTATCGAAGAGTAGCGGACATGTTTGCAGCCTATTTTCCCAATAGGCCAATACCAAGTAAATCGACAATAGAACGGACGATAAAAAAATTTGAAACTACAGGCACAGTAATCAATAATTGCAAATGGGAAGAAAATCGACGTGAAAATCAGAGACAAATTGTACAAAACGAGAGGGATTTAGACGTGATACTTTGTGTAGAGGAGGCCGAAGGAAACATTAGCACGAGACAACTGGAGGACATTACTGGACAAGACCACACCACAATATCTTGAATTTTAAAAAGATGTAATTACCACGCTTACAAGTACGAAAGACACCAAGAATTAAGAGAAGGAGACGAAATACGACGACAGGAATTTTGCTTTGAGATGATGGAGAGGACAAACACTGACAGAGGTTTTTTACAAAATATTTGCTTTACTGACGAATGCACTTTTACATTGAACAACGAACCCAACATTCAAAATTGCCGGTACTGGAGTAACGAAAACCAAAATTGATTTGTTGAGACAAGGACTCAATATCCACAAAAAAAAATAATATTTTGGCGGGAATTTTCGGCCACCATATCCTTAAACCATTTTTCCTTGACCGAAATTTGAATGAGGAGTACTTTCTGGAACTTTTAGAGGAACAAATTTTGCCTGCTTTGAACAACCTTGCTCGTGAAAATCAAGAGATTTGGTATCAAATGGATGGCTGCCCAGCACACAGTACCAGAGCTGTGCGCGTATACTTGAACAACGCATTTAATAACGACATCATAGGCCCGAACAATATCTTGGCCAGCCAGGTCTCCGGATCTTTCGCCAAACGATTTTTTTCTATGGGGACATTTAAAAACTAAGCTTTATACCAATAAAAAATATGAAAATTTAGACCAGCTAAGGAATGCTATTTCAGCTGAATGTGCCAGAATATCGATGTATCAACTAGCCAACGTAAGAAATTAGTTTTATAATCGTTTGGGTTATTGTCTGGCAGTTAATGGAGGAATATTTGAGCATTTGATTAAATCCTGATATTTTCGTCATAAATTGATTTCTAAATGTAGACAAATTTGTTTTATTGTCTTGCGTAACTGTGAGTGCATGTGTTGGAATTAGCTGTAAACTAAAATGAAATGCGAGAATTCTTTTTGAAATTCCCATATAAAATCGTTCAGTTTTGGCAATGACATTATAAATTAATGATCTAAATTGTCACTGATAAATCGATATGGTGTTTTTATTATTGATTTCTAGAGTACAGGGTGCATAATGAGATACTACGTTGCAGAAGTATTTAAGCAGTTTACTCTTTACTGCTTGGTTGAAAAATGCTAAAATTTTCATTTTGGGTGGAACCTATTGTGCTCTTCAATAAATCCTAATAGCATTTTTTTCTAAAATAATTAGGGGAGCCAATATTTGACTACTTCAAAATTTACATGGGATTCCCTATGGCCCGCTCGGCGGAGCAACACCCGGTATATATATATATATATATATATATATATATATATATATATATATATATATATATATATATATATATATATATATATATATATATATATAAAATATATATATATATATATATATATATATATATATATTTTTTTTTTTTTTTTTGTTTCGATTTTGTTGGGTTTAGGTTCACCATATTAAACAACAAGTTAGTTAAATGACGTTTCGACCCTAGTTTGGGTCATTTTCAAATTCAAATTTAGACCAATAGTCTCCAGTGTACAATCACCAATGTATAATCTTTCAAAATATTTAGCAAATTGTATATCTAACATTACCGGTAAGAATAATCATTTTACTAAAGACTCGTTTACCTTTAAAAAATTTATAGACAGTATAGAAATCCCTGAACATTATAAACTTCTTTCTCTAGACGTAGTCTCATTATATACTAACATTCCAAAAGATTTAGTACAGGTAGCAATAAGAGCAAGATGGAATGATTTGAAAGAACATACTTCACTTACCAAAAACAATTTCTTAGAAGCTGTCAACTTAACTCTAAACACAAATTATTTTCAGTACAAGAATGTATTCTATAAACAACTAGAGGGATGCGCCATGGGCTCTTCAATCTCTTCCGTAGTTGCTCAGTTGGTTATGGAATTCCTAGAGGAAAATGTCATGGAAAGGTTAAATTTTGATATAACTTTTTTTAAAAGATTTGTTGATGACTGCTTAGTTGCTGTCCCCAACGACAAAACGAACGAAATTCTCAACGAATTTAATAAATTTCACCCCAAGTTGCAATTTACATCGGAATTAGAAAGTAACAACACAATTAACTTTTTAGACATGACGCTTATAAGAAAAAACAACAAATTACTCACCGAATGGTATACAAAACCAACTTGGTCAGGACGATATTTAAATTTCTACTCACATCATTCCAAATCGCAAAAAATAAGTGTTATCATTGGTCTGACAGACCGTGCCATCACCTTAACTTCTCCAGAATTTAGACCAAGGGCTCTTGATAAAGTTAGGAAAATCTTAATGCAAAACAATTTTAAGGAAAAAGAGATAAATAAGATAATAAAAAAACGAACTTACAAGTTTTATAACAATTTAACTACCAACAATATTAAAATTGAACAAAACCAAACCAAATATGTGCCACTACCTTACACAAAAGAATTATCAGAAAAACTTAATAGTATTCTTAACAAACATAACATAGTAGTTTGCCATAAAACACAAAACACTAATAATTCTCTCTTCACTAAATTAAAAAGCCCAACACCGATAATGCGTCAGTCAAACGTCGTGTATTCCATCGCGTGTGAAACCTGTCCTGCCCAGTATATTGGAATGACCAGTCAGCTACTCAAAAACAGATTAAACGGACATAAATATACGAAGAATGCACAAACAGCACTAAATAAACATATAACAGAACAAAAACACGATTTTAAATATAACGAAACGAAAATAATTGATAAAGACCAAAACTATTACAAATTACAAATCAAAGAGATGATCGAAATTAAAAAATGTAACAATGCAATAAATAATAGGACTGACATTGCAGGACTCAGCCATATTTACACAAACTTGATTAAATAATTTATAATCCCATATAGTATATCCTCTTAAATAAATTTCCTAATATCCTCCTCTTAATATTTCAAAATTTGATAATATAATAAAGTAAAGAATTTGATAAAAAAATATCCTAAGTATAAAAAATGCCATCCATCGTTAATACAAAATAAAACCACACATTCTTAAACGAACATCTGATATTCAAGGTACGTACCAAAATCTGTGATATTAATGTTTATAATTGCATCCATCGTTTTTATTCAATTTTATTAATTTTAGATTGTTATTGTTTTTTAAAATGTAACCAATATTTGTTAAGTGTTTTGTGAGTTATATATGTAATTTATGTATAACGTCAATTTTATATATTTTTATGTGATTTTTAGAATGAATAAAAATTTGAAAATGACCCAAACTAGGGTCGAAACGTCATTTAACTAACTTGTTGTTTAATATGGTGAACCTAAACCCAACAAAATCGAAACAAAAAATATATTATAAATGGTTCAAGAAAAATAAATATTATATATATATATATATATATATATATATATATATATATATATATATATATATATATATATATATATATAACACATATTATTTTTTTCTTTTACATTTTGCTCTTTAGATGAAGGGCTCTGAAATGGGCCCCTTGGACTCATGCAGGTTGGCCTTCGTGAGTAAGAGGGTCTTAACTGTACCATCCATTTTGTTCATAGAGGAAGCAATGTTTGTAAAACGCTACAGAGAGAAATTTCCTGAAATCAACTGTTCATACTTATAGCACAAGAAATAATAATGATATATTAATAGCTAATTTTAGTGTCTCAGCTTATCGAAAAAGTCCTTTCTGTTTTTGTAGCACTGTTTTTACTAAGCTGACTGAACATATAAAGGAAATTAATTCAACTAGGAAGTTTAAAAAATCACTGTTGTGCTATCTTTTTGATAAATGTTTTTATAGTGTTAACAATTTCTAAAATTTGTTTGCACACCGCGGTGTGTATTGTAAAAAGTCTGAGGCCCTACTTTTGTTATCTATGTACATTTGTATATTTTTTTGTATGGTGGTATGTAACTATAATTTTTTGTTAGCTAGTAGATACATTTTTTTTGTAAATGTTTATCAATATTGTTTTAAACCAAGCATTAGTGTTTATATTTTTTTTTTAAATGCTTAAACAGACAATTACTTATTATTAGTTGATTTGCCCTAACTCAACCCCTACAATTAAAAGAAAAACAAATTTGAACAAATTAGCTTTACTGCTACAACATAATCTTCTACTTACCATCACAAAGAAGTAACCTATCTTCATTGTCATTTGAACCACAAATTTCACAAAATGTTGGATCTTCTACAATATCCACCCCGTCCTCTTGAACATTTGGTTTTTCTATTGGAATTTTTCTTAAAATCTTTCCAAGTAACGATTTTTTTACAGATATTGAGCTGTTAAAAAAGATATATAGACAAAATAAAAAATTCATTCAGGTAATTTAATGTTATTTTAAACGAGGTGGGTAAAATTTTGCTTTTTTCGCCCATCATATTCGTGAAAATTCAAAGTTTTAATTTGGGTCACTTTATTATATTTATAATAAGTCCAAGTATTTTTATTTACATCTACAATGAATTGGTAAAAAAAATTGAAAAGGCAAGTAACGAAAAAAAAACCTTCAACTTGCCATTTTTATTGAATTTTTGCCATTTACGTTTTTTGATTTATTTTAAAAAAATATATGATGCGATCGAAGAAAAGACGTATTTTACCCACCTCCCTTACTTATTTTATGTAAAAGCAGCTCGTAAAAAAAAGGCTCCAGTTCATTTTCTTTAAAATGCACGGCGAAAACACGCTTAAGTCAAGAATTTCTAAACTAGTTGGTATACTAGTTTCAGGATAATATTTCAAATGTATTTTTTTTTTTTTTTAATCCAATGAAATAAAGTTCTTACTTTTAAAAACCAAATAGTAATAAATTATTGCGAAAAATTATTAATTTTTAAAAATATAAAATATTCAAAATATCTTAAAATCTATAACACTGATGATACCATAAACAGCAATCTTAAAATTGTCTTTAAATTTTTACTTTCTAAAGTTGGTACAAAACTATGTAATTTAGATTATATAATAAAAATATCACACCAATTACAACTTACTTATATTCCTTCCTATCGACTGGACAGGTGTTCATATTCTTTGACCATTCCTGTATACATTCCAAACAAAATGTATGTTCGCAGTTTTCTGGTATACCCACCTGAGAAGAACGTAAATATGATATATTTTAATCAAAAATCTGGCCCACTAATATATTGCTAAGAGAGTACAGTTTATTGATATGCTCTAAAATATTTCACCAATTAGCCTTTTTCCTCTGAAGATTTAAAAAAGATCCGCTACAGGCAGCACCATGGGGGGTACAAATAATTTGAATTCTATATTGACAACAACATAAAACGTACTAAACTAAAATCGAATAATATTTTCAAAAATACAAGATAATCTTTTCTGGGACTTAAAATGATGTTGTAGTTTATTTATGTCAGGTAATAAAAATGTCTTACTTGAAAGGTTAGTTAATTCATAAATAATATCCTGCAAATTTATAGGATTTCTTTGCTTATTTTAGTACATTGCACTAATGGCTCCTTGTATATCACGTTTGACCAGCAACCCGAAGATCCCGAGTTCATTTCTATAATAACTTCAAGAACTTTTTTTATTAAAAACAGAAATGGCGCTTCTGTTTTTAGTAAAAAAAAAATTTTGGAGTTGTGGTAGAATCGAACTCGGGACATCCGTGCTGCTGGACAAACGTGATATATAAGGAGCCATTAGGGCATTATACTGAAGTAAGCATGAATCAACTAACCATTTAACTAAGACATTTTTATTACCTAAGACGGATAAACTGCGACATGCAATCCATAGTATTAAGTCTGGGAAAAGATGATCTTGTGTTTTTAAAAATTTTGATTTTGCCCCAGGTATATCATCTTCAGCTAATTTGATTTAAGTTTAGTACTACCCCTAGCGGATATTTTTCAATTCTTCACAGGAAAAAGGCTAATTAGCTAGAGGACACACAGAATGTAAAGTCAGCTAAGGTAAAACTATTATATACAAGGGTGAAAAAACAGTATTTTTTATATTTTAGATCAATAAAATACTAATATTTTCCAGAAAGAAATCCTTTACCAGTGTCAAGCCCTGAAGAAGCTTTAACTTATTTAATCGAAAAAGTTTGTCTATCAAACTGGGTTCGGTCTTTAACCTTTTTAGTTAGTATGTCATAAGTATTTTTTAAACAATTTAAGAATTTAATAAAAAAAGTAGTTAACAATATTAACAGAAATTACCTCTTGTAATCTGAATGATATAAGACAAATAGGACATTTTTCTGACTGACCGTCACTGGAATCTGATTCAATACTTTTTTCTTCTGATACTGATGAACTTGCTGCATTTTTCTCATTAGGTACCTTGAAGAAGCAAAGCTAAAGTTAGTATCAATTATCATAGGTTATAGTATGTTTTGTGTTAACACTTTTATAAAAGTTCTAATTTACCTCCCGTTCTGATTCAGAAAAGTCACTCTCCCATTGGCTATCACTACCCTCAGAATCAGTCATAGACAAAGGAGCTGGGTTTCTGCTTCTTCTTGGCACAATTATGTCAGAGCTGCTATCTTCTGTTTCCGCTGAGGTTTCAGGCTCACTATCAAGAACTTTGTGACGTCTTTTCCTTCCGATTATTGGACTAGAGTCATCTTCAGATGATGACTCAGATTCACTATGTACTTTCTGTTAAATAAAAGAGAAACTATTTCATTTTTATGTTTAAGAACATATCCTCTAGATAATTCTTACTGTCTGTTTTTATTTGTTCTGACTGTATATAGAGACATTTATTTTGATGGTTATTATTGATATAATGTATGTTTCATTTTTGTTTCTGATAAATTAAGTATTACTACAATGTTCAGGAATGATTTTGAGGGACAATTTTAACGATATTTAAGGTCTGTGATTGTTTTTTAGCCTTTTAGCCTTGGGAGTATTTCCTGAAAATTTAAAAATTGCACTTATTAAATCGGTTTATAAAAAAGGTGACCCTGGAGAACTAGATAATTATAGGCCAATAAGTTTATTATCAGCTTTTTCTAAGATTTTCGAACTAGCCTGGTTAATTTTTTAAAAGAATGTTGTTTGTTTGGTAGTCGTCAGCATGGTTTTACTGATGGCAAATCAACACAGACCCCAATATTTGATTTTATGCAATTTATTGTACAACAACTTGAAAATGGTAATATAATACTGGGAATGTTATTGGACTTATCTAAAGCCTATGATTGTCTGGACCGGGAACTTCTAGTTTGAAAATTAGAAATGTATGCAAAAAAATGGCTAACAATATATTTAAATGACAGGAGACAGGTAGTAAGCGTAACTAAAGAAGGGAAAAGGCTAATTAGCTAGAGGACACACAGAATTGTCAAATAGTGTAGGAATATCACAGGGTAGCATATTGGGTCCCATTTACTTATAATATTTGTCAAAAATTTGAATATTTTAATAAACTCCTCATGTCAACATCTGGTAACTTATGCAGATGATACAAAATTAATTATTAGCAGTAAAAATTTGCAAGATCTAGTTTTGAAAGCTAAAGAATTTTTTAATCTAGCTACAGAATGGTTTGCTAAAAATAAGTTAATTTTAAATAAGGACAAAACAAATATATTACTTTTTAGAACAAAACAATCCAATGTTTGGAAACCATCGCACATGACATTAGACTCAAAATTAGACAAGCCTGTTGAAATTTCGGAAAATGCCAAATTTTTAGGAGTGTATACTTCAACTTCAACTTCAAAATGGCTTTATTGTCTTAAGTAAAAACATTACTCATAAACAAAGCTTACTTAAACTAAAAAAATACATTATAATAAATAGCGTAGTACGTGATGTCAAAAAAATACAGTTAAATAAAATAAAATAAAAAAAAAGGAAAAAGGGTGACCCTTTCCAAACCTTTCCTTCCTTTCTCCACATATAGCCATATATAAATGAACATTTAGACTGGGCATGTCATATAAATTATTTAAGCAAAAGGTTAAACTTAATTTCTTATGGGATTCGAATCGTGGGCAAATATATGAATGAGAATACTCTCAGGATATTATATTTTGCTAATTTTGAATCTGTTCTAAAATATGGTATTATCTTCTAGGGAAAGGACAGTATGGTTCAGAGTGTTTTTGTTATTCAGAAAAGATTAGTGAGGATAATTAAAAAAATGGGCTATTTGCAAAGTTGTAGAACTGTTTTTAAAAAGTTAGGCCTAATGATTGTGTATGCTGTCTATATTTATGAGTGCTTAATGTTTCTCTTTAAGAACAAAGATGCTTTTAACCAAGCAGCTAACCATAAATATGACACAAGAATGTCAGACCTTAGGTATCCAACACACAAGCTGACACTTACTGAGAAATGTCCCCAATATATGTGTATAAAATTGTTCAATGCTTTACCTGAGAGAATAAAAAAATTGAATCAATTAAGAAATTTAAAACTGAGCTTAAAAAAATGTTAATAGATTTAGAACCTTATAGCTTAAGAGAGTACTGTCAAAATTTGTAAGTCTTTAGGGCTCTGTGAACCCCTTGTTTGACTTCATTTAATTTTGTGTTATATGTTATATGTATCATAATTTGAAATAAAGATTATTATTATTATTATTATTAGTTTAATGTTTTAATAATAGTGGTAAGTCGACTTGCCATTTTAACAAACTTATTCTGACTATTATATGGGCATTTATTTATTTAAATGATTATTATTGTTATATTTTATGTTTTATTTCAATTTTTAATTTTTGATGGGTGACATATCACTATTTTATTTTATTATATGACATTGTAATAACTTAACAAGTTTTTTTTTATGTGCGATTTTATTTGTGATATTTTATTGGCGTTAGCTTTTTACACATGTTTATTTATTAAATGCTAGTATAAGATTTTTTTGTTCCAGCTTTGTCAATAAGATTGCAGACGATTATGCATTTTGAGTTTGAGTCTTTTATACAGCCTTTTCTGTTTCTTTTATACTATATTTTTTTTATAATTAGATTTAAATATACCTTAAATTGTTGGACTTAAACTCCTTGGCATTAACAGGATTGAGTTTTATGGAGGGCTGCCCATATAAAATCATATTATTCTGACAAAACTTCATTTTAATATTTCTTACAAATAATTAAATAAAATTAAAAAATGAAGATAAATCAATAAACCTTAGTGTGACAGTTAAGGTACTTAAGTTTCAGCAATAAACAAAAACAAAATAAGCGCTTATTTTTTTACTCTAAGAAAAAATATTACTTAAATAAGAAAAATGTCGCCTGGGGGTGGCTGCAGCCTGGCAGCGCCCTACCCTGTGCTTAAACTACTACAACAAGCTAAATTAGTACATATTTACACTGGTTTAGTAAGGCTTGTAACATCAAAAAACAAAATAAAATAATAAATGGGCAAATAATCCTTAATTTTATATTTAATGCCATATTTTATTTTGTTTTATTTACCAGGGATTATTTTACAACTGGATTTGGTAAGTTTGCAAATAAACTCTGTGGAAATAAAAAGCATAAATCTCCACCCATTCTAAAAAAAATATGGTTTTGTTTACACATATTTTAAAGAAATAATTTGAATACTTCTAGTTAAGTTGGAAGCTGAGATAATAAAGATATATTAATTAAACTGTGACAGGAAATGGCAAATACTTTGTTACGAACTATTTATTGATTTATTTATTTCACGGGCACTGCCCAATCTTTATAGAGGTAAAAAAATATATAAAACAAAATTGTACTTATCATAATCACATAATAAATTATCACAATCAGTTGCATTAGGGAAGTCAAAAATTAATAAAACATTAATGAGGCCTAAGATGGTTTCTAAGAAAGCTCTCAGATACATGAAAAAGATCTATCAATTGCCCGATTCTATCCAAATTTGTTCTATGGGTTTGGATATTAAAAATTCTTTTGACTCTGAGGGATCTTCTTGGAATATGGAAGTTCAGTTGAGAACGAATTTGTGGGCAATCAACCAAACCATGAAGAACTCTTTGAGCTGTCATGATGTCAGTTTTCCTCCTTCTTGAGGCAAAACTGTTAATATTTAAATTGCTTTGTATAGCGTAAAAATCAATCTCTGAAGATGGGATGCCACTTTTATATGCAACATACCTAAGGAATTTTTTCTGAACTGACTCGATCTTGTCAATATGTGTTTGATAGAATGGCGACCAAACAGCAGTACAAAACTCCAAATGACGCCTGACCAGAGAAACATAAAGAGTCCTTATAGTAAAAATGTTTTTAAAATCCTTGGTATTTCTTTTAATGAAACCAAGCATTCTAAATGCCTGACTGCAACTAAATATGTTGTACAAAGATAGTTTATTGTTGAACAGTACACCCAGATCCCTAATTATATGTACCTTATCAATAGCCCTACCATTAAAAGAGAACTCACTGGGCACCATAGACATAGATCTGCCAAACTATATATATTTACATTTCTGGACATTTAATTTTAACTTGTTTCAGATGCACCAAGTATGGAAACAATTTAAATCTTGTGAAATAAAGCATAATGATCAGGACACAAATTGGCTTTATAAATCTTAAGGTCATCTGTATAAAGAGCAAATTCAGAATAGTGAAAGCAATTGGATACATCATAAATAAAGAGATTAAACAGTATTGGACCAAGGTGAGCTCCTTGAGGAACATCTAAAGTAACTTTGATAATTCTATATAGATGATTATTTAGCTTAACAACCTGCTCTCTTCACGTCAGATATGATCTGATCCGTTTTAGAAAGACACCATGAACTCCCATAAGATAAAGCTTTTCTATCAGAATATCATGATCTACACTGACAAAAGACTGGGAAAAGTCTGTGTAGACAGAATCCACAATACATCCCTCCTCCAAGACCCGACAATGTAGACATGATACACAAGCAAGTCAAAAGTTGGAGATCGCCCCTCATGAAAACCATGTTGGTTAATTATAATTGTATTCTTAGATGTACTCTGAAAAAGTCTGCAATAGTAGTCTCAAATATCTTTGGAATTAAAGAAATCTTAGAAATAGGCCTATAATTTTCAACCTGACTACGTATACCACTATTCTTGAAGATTGGCATTATATAGGATTGTTTCCATAAATCAGGAAAAACACCTGCTGTCAATGACATTAAAAAGTAGCCACAAAGGTCTTGTCATATAATAGGCAGTGCTTCTAAGAAATAAGGCTGTTAGGCCATCCGGTCCCGAAGTCGCACTTAGGTCAATTCCCACCAATCTTTTAAAAACAGTGGGAAAGTCTATGGAATAACTAGATACGTTAATACTTGAACATTGAATAGATAAGCAAGGTTGAACAGATTGTTGATATTGATCATTTTCAGATGGAGTACGGCAAAAGGCCAATTGGGATATTGGTTTGATGTCTTTATAGGATTTACATGGGCATTTTTGTACTGTCGTAGAAGAGGTTAAATGTTTTTTTATATACTTAAAACATGTATAAACAGCATAACAAATACAAATGAAGGGGTGTCCTAGAAGTTTGATTTTAGGTAATGTTTTCTAATTTTGAAGACTTTGGTGTTTTTCGGCGAAAAAAACATTCTGAACTGTACACTATTAATAAATTTCAGTCCATACTTACCCGATATTCAAGAAGCTTAGTTTTAAGTATTATTGATTGAGGTTATAATAGGATTTTCTAAACTGTAGGTTAAATACTTTACTTTTTACACATTTATTTTGTTTAAATAACCATTTGATGTACTTATAATGTAAAATTACAGCAGTTTTAAAGTTTCTTGGATCATAACATAATTGTGTTAATCTTATGTAGAAGTTGAATCGAATTAACCATAAATTTCGTAAATTCAAAAATATCAATTTTTTAGAAAAAGAAAATTTTAATGTGGCTTTGTTATTTTATAAACAACTCTGTATAAAAAGTAATCCAAATTAAGCATCAACAACATCATAGCAAAGATAAAAGTATTTTTAATATATAATTTCTTCAACAACTATTACCTACAGAAGGTAAGCAAAAACTACTTACAAAACATTTATCAGATAAAAGTGCCCACAATAATCATTAAAAAAATGGGATATTAAAAGACACAATATTCATCCTTTTATAAACAGGTGCTAATACTAAGTCTCCTTATAAATCGGTTATAATAATTGAGACCTTTAAATACACTATAGATATAGTAAATAGTTGTATTTGTATATTTATAATTTAAAAAATTCAATGAACCCAAAAATACATACACCAACTTTTTTCCTTTTAACTACAAGCTCTGAACTATCGCTGCTATCAGAGTCTGATGATTCTTCCCTAATAACAGCAACTCTTCTTCGTCTTCTGCTAGATGGTCCCCCAATAATGGGGCTCAAGCTTGATGAACTTGCTTGGCCCTCGTCGGATAATCGAACAATTTTTCTTTTTCGCTTATGAGAACTGGCTTCACGTTCATCACTACTCATTTTTTAGCTTAGTTTGAATTTACTTAAGATAACACCATAGGTTTAACGTTACTGATAAATCGCTTGTTGTTAAATAAGTTATAATTTTAAAAATCGGTAAATAAATTTTCAATGAAAATTTATTTCTACATTCCACTTCTACTACGACAAAGAAGCCATCATTTTTCTGACGTTTCTATTATCGTAGAATATTTCAAATTACTCCAAACACCACATCGGAAATTGTATCCTTGTTTTTATTGATCGTTTAAAAAAAGACAACACATTCTCCCTGATTTTCGATTATCTTCGTAGCACTAAGACATGCGTACAATTTGACATTCGTAGAACTTGATTTGACGGAATCCTATCGGAAAGAAAGTCTTTTTTGACGTTGCTGTGAATTTCGGCTGATCGTTTTCCGAAAAAAAATTAAAAATGGGTCGTATGCATGCACCTGGGTACGTAAAAAGTCTTTTTTTTTAATATTAGCCCAAAAAAATTATTTTACAAGGCTGACGCTGTTTTCCTTAAACTTCGCTAAGGAAAACAAGAAGCCAATAATTTAAGGTTATGTCACCTCGTGGTTCGCCTGTTTTCTGTTGATATAAACCATATTTTTTTATTTTTTTAGAAAGGGTATTGCCCAATCAGCCCTTCCATACAGAAGAAGCGTACCTACCTGGCTAAAAGTAACTCCCGAAGAAGTTAAAGATCACATTGTAAAATTGGGAAAGAAAGGTCTTACCCCCTCCCAAATAGGTAGGACTAAATACTTAATAGTTTTCTTTAAATGTTTTAAATTTTCCCACAATGATGTTTATATTTTAAGTTAAAAGACTACTCAGTCATATCATACTTGTTGGATAAATAAAGGAAGCTTACACTCACACATTTGTAAGCCAAACCTCCTATTGTGGAAATACCTTGAACAACTTATATTCAGGCTTCAGTAAAGCTTTGTACATTATTTAATTAATTTCAAAGTTTTATACAATTGTATTTAGATTTTCATAAATAAGTGGAAATTGCTTTAACTATATTATCAGTTGCCCAGAACATTAAAGCTGGATTTATAGTTTCAGTAACGTTAAGATGTAACCCTTAAGAAATGGTTCAATTTTATTTCTTATGTGACAACTTAACGATTCGGTTGCTATTGATTATGTTTGCTGATCATCATCATGCATCATGTGTTATTTCCGCCATAATATTGCTGTAGCCGCATCAATAGTGTCTTCATCAATTAAATCCATAACAGCAGTAAATATTAACAAGTCACACAAAATCATATCTGCAACCTAAAAAATGTCACTGCTTACTTTTTACATCTTAACCACTTCCGGCCACACCTTACAGCTTATGTTACGGAAACTCTAAATCCAGCCCTACAACTTTTATTAAGTTTTTTATAATTTATTAATTTAATTACTTAAGACTCTGATAAAGCTGTTGTATTTGTTTTTTAGGTGTTATTCTTAGGGATTCATATGGTGTAGCTCAAGTCCGTTTTGTAACCGGTAGCAAGATTCTCCGTATTATGAAAGCTGTAGGTCTGGCTCCCGACCTACCAGAAGATTTGTACTACCTTATTAAAAAGGCAGTTGCTATTCGAAAACATTTAGAACGTAATAGAAAAGACAAAGACAGCAAATTCCGTCTTATTTTGGTCGAATCACGTATTCATCGTCTAGCCAGATATTACAAAACTAAATCAGTTCTTGCTCCAAACTGGAAGTACGAGTCTAGCACTGCTTCTGCACTGGTGGCTTAATTTAGAAATGTAATTTTGTTATAATAAAAAAAATAAAAAATAGACAAAAGTTGTATTTTTTATTAAATTATTTACTTAACATAAACCACTAATAACATTATAAACAAAATTCATGTCAAGAATTTAAACACATTATAGATTATTTACCATGCAAATTTTGAATTAAGGTTTGGAATACTGTTTTAGTACTATAAGGAAATAAATAAAATGAATCTTTTGGATTGTAGAGGAGCATATAAAGTTAGATATATTAGAAGTATATGCTCCTTACATATTTGATTGTTGCATGGTTTGTTTAAAAATAAGGAAACATTTAAATCTGGAAATATTCATAGTACTTATACAAGAAATAACCTCATTAATTATTACCGAGAAATGTTCTTATGTGTGTAATAACCTTTATATTAGTCTACCAAATAAAATGTATCAATAGTGTTAAAGTGAAGCAGAACTTTTAAAAATGTGTTAGTATAGAGTGAATCATACAGCTTGGAACACTTTTTAGGAAAGGAATGTTAAATAATTTGAAATAAAGAAGTATTTCAGTGAATTGATGTTTGTAGGTAACTGATAGAGTTAAAGATCTAGGTTGTCATAACATTGATAAAAAATTAGAAATAAATGTTTTCTATGACATTGCATTTACATTTTCACTTTTAGAATTTTTTTTGCAAAGTAACTAGTATAAGATCTGCACTTGAATCTGTAGGTATTTGTTCTTGGATAAAATCAAATTTTTATTAATAATACATGATAGTAGAATAGATTATAGGCGGTTTATCACTATATTTTTTTAATTTTTAAAATCTAAAACCAAACTGGGTAAAAATATGACCAATTACCCCGTATTTTGTATTAAATATATTTTTGTTCATACTTTTTGGACAGTGGAGAACCTGCATAACAAGCATTTTAATCTTCATCTTGAGACTGAGCAGACACACGGCCGAGTGATGATCGCGTTGTTAAATTTAGCAATGGACTTAGCAGTTTAGAATGGTTAACAAAACGTCATTGTCAGTGTTAAACAATGATTTTAGTAGGCAACCTGTCAAAATCTGACATTTTGTTAAACATTCTAAACCATTGTCAACTTAGCAAATTGTTAAAAGTTAACAACGGTTTAGAATGTTTAACAAAATGTCAGATTTTAACAGGTTGCCTACTTAAATCATTGAATAACAATGACAATGACGTTTTGTTAAACATTCTAAACTGCTAAGTCCATTGCTAAATTTAACAACGCGATCATCACTCGGCCGACAGTCTTATAACAATATGGTCACGCATTATGGGACGGCACCTTCGAAAAAATTGTTACTTCTAAGCAGCAAAAGTTTATGTTAAGATTAATAACTCTTGTCCTATTTTTATGCTTGCTGCATGTGACTCTCCTATAACAGAGTACAGAGTTTACCCAGTTGTTTTTATTTTGTATTTGCTTACAAAATTTCCCCTTAATTAATCAAGTGTTTTATTGACAGGAGCTCGTTTAAGTTGTAAATATTCATATTTCTTGGCCATGTCGCCATGTGCCTATATTCCTAAGCCACATTATATAATATTTCACAGGTTTAAGTGTTTCAAATTACTTGGTTATTAAAAGTACTTAAATACTTTTAATTAAGCTACGTATCCACATGCAAAGTTTATTGGCGACAACAATTCGCCAGTATGATGGCACCAGTATTTGTTTCCACATCAAGAAAAAAAATTATTGGAGTAGTTTTAAAAATGTCATCAATTAAAGTAGTTTGTGCTAATATTAATGTTGTGGTGGAAATTTTGTGTTTAGAGTTAAAGGAAGATTATATAAAAAAAGGCAAACACAAGATCTGGGTCCGTAAGTGGATTTCACGCAGAAATGCTCTGGGCGCATCCGATAATTTACTTCATGAGTTAGCTAGCGAAGATCATGAAGCTTATTTTATCTATCCCGAATATCTAATCAAATTCAAAGATCAGATACTCATTTGAGATTCCAGCTTGCTTAAAACCACAGATCACCTTAAGATATCTTGCTAATGGTGACTTCTTTGCATCTTTACAATATACTTATCGCGTTCCTAAAACCAGAATTTCAAGTTTTTTGAGTGGAGTCTGAGATGCAATTTCTGATGCTTTAAAGGAATACTTAAAAGTTACAATTTTTCTCAATGCGTCATCTCGTTTATTCCTGTCTTTCTATGATGGAAGTTTGTGATTCCACAGACATGGGTAATGTTAATAGGACTCCAAAAACATTATTATGTGATCTGTGGGCCATTTTTTGGTTGCTTTCGACATGTTTTTACCGAATTATACCAAATAGCAACTTGTTTTCGTTCAACTGGCACAATAAATGGCTCCAAAAAGTAGACTGCTGCTATACTTTACTGGCGCATCTATTAGTGGCGACTGTTCACTAGCGCCAGTTTATTTAAGCAGTTTCCACACTCCACTAATGTGGCGACAGTCGATTGGCGTTAATAAACTTTGCATGTGGATAAATAGCTTTACTTAAGGTATTTAAGTACTTTTAAATTACTCCAAGTACTGATCTTTTGAAACCAGTGTTTACCTTTTTTAGTGACTACAAAATTTTTACTTCAAGTAAAATACTAAATACCTTTAGTATATTTCAAGTATACAGGTACTTATTACTGCAAGGAGATTTTCACAGTTTTAGGCAGTATGATGTAATACATTACACTTTTAGAAAATATGGCGAGAAAATAAAAAGGAAGGTCTAATAATGCAAGAAAATAATAAGTACTAAATTTTATTTCTACTTTTTACATTTTCTTTCCTATTTACATTGGATTTTTTGGCATGTAATCTTTGTAAATTATCTTCAAACATAATTCTAACAGTTGAGTCGTCTGGTATACTTTCATAAAAAGCCAATGCTCCAGTATAATCCCCGCTAAGATCTAAAAATATAAATAAAATGTTAACAAATTTGCCCTACTTAATCTGCATAACGAAAAAACAGTTTTGTAAGCTACAATAAAGCAAGCATTTATTAAAATTTAAGACTTGTAAAATGTAGTGAAGATAAGGTCTTTTATTAATAACAAATATAAAATTGTGTATGTTGTAAGCTTTAAGGGAATATGTCAACCAACCAGTCTCGGGGTTATACAGACTTGTGGAAGGAACGAGACTAATGGGAGGATTGGTATAAATGATAATGGGAGATTAGGCACAAAAAGCCCAAGAGGCTGCGCTGCCTCCGGTAGTGAATCAAGACGGCTCCCAGGGAAGAAGAAGAAGCTTTAAGGGGTTATACCTAGCTGGGATTTTATTATTTTTTTAAATTTTATTTTTCGAAAGTACAGTGACGGCCATTTAATCTTGGGGAAAAAAATTGTCAAATTTTGACTTTTCTGCCAATTTTTGTAAATCGTTCTTTTTTACCTTGTTTTACTTTTAATTACTATAAATAAAGCAAAAGGTAAAAGAAAATATTTCGGATTTCCAGAGCAAAAAATTTAAAAATTCATATTTTTATTTAAAAAAATATTACAACTATAAGTACATTATCGTTTGATCCATCTATATAATGTACTTATAGTTGTAACATTTTTTCTAATAATAATATATGACTTTTTAAATTGTTTGCTCCGGAACTCCGAAAATTAAAAAATTTTGAGTTGTAACACTCTTCTTCCGCATGATCGATTTATATTTTATAAAAACTAACAAATTAATTAACAATTTAATAAATTTAAACAAACCCTAATATCCTTCCAAACGAATTTAATATTTTATTGCGGCCCCTTTTTTTTCTAAGACAGAGTTTATCCTTCCAGGCATCAAATGTACCAAAGCCCGGGTGAAGTCCGGATTTCCTCGTAACTCATTTCACGCCTCTTGAATTTTATCCTTAAGTTCGTTTACATTTTGCTGCCTAAACTCATTTTCCCCATTTATTTTTTTAACTAATAAGTCCCAAACATTTTCCATAACATTTAAATCCGGACTACGTGCGGGCTACGGTAAAATCCTGATATGAACGGGACACATCTTGCTGAAAGATAAAATTTCAAATTTCTGTCCGGAAATCGATCCAGTACAGAAGGAATCATGATATTCTGTAGTAGATCTATATATACCTCCGCATTGAACCTTCCTTCGATAAAATAACATACACCAAGTCCTTGTGCACTCAGGCACCCCCAAACATTTATCGAAAATCGCCCACTACTTCTGTTCTTTTGGGTATATTTTTCATCAAATCGTGTTCCTTGAGGCCTGTATATCTTAAGTATCCCATTGCAGCACGACTGAAACACTTTTTTATCGGTAAATATTATATTTTCCCAAAAAATCGGAGGTTCCAAGTAAAATTGTAGAGCAAATCCAATGTGTTGTTCTTTATCTGCATTTGTTCGGATATTTGCCTTATTCTTCGCCGTGCCGTTCTAACCGATGTTGGAAAATTGCTTTCCGTTTTGGCTGTAACTACAGATTTAAATGGTTGGTTTCTCAAAACATTAACTAAATTATTGTGTTGTTCTTGATTCGATGGTTTCGGGCGACCACTTCCATTTGTTTTTACAAAATGAATAGTACTCTTTGGGATGTTAAGCTCTTCCGCCACATCCCTTTCTGGCCAACCTCTCTGCTCAATAAAATGAATAATTAATACTTTTTGATCCAAAGTTAAGTTTGGCATTTTAAAAAATATTTTTAGACACTGACAACGGACACCTGTTTCTTTATTAGGTTTTTCAACAGGTATTTATATTCAGTAGAAGGTGGCATAAGTCTAGTTTATGAAAGGGAAAAAGAGTTGCCCAAGTGAATGGCCATTACTGTACATATGTAGAAGTATATTGTTTGAAAATTTCAAATTGATCCAGTAAATATTCTCTAAGATATACGCATATTTGTAAGGACCTCTTCAAGTGCTAGACCCGTATTTTGAAACTTCAAACGCATTTATCTCGAAACTATGTTGTTTTTTAATGTAAGTGAGCATGATATCTCCGAAACGGCTCGACTGATCGGGTTAAAAATTTTACACAATCTTCTTAGATATATTCCCTAGATATTAATCGAAAAATAAGATTTCTGAATGTTGGAAATTTCTTCGAAAATCGCATTTTTTTTGAGAAGCTGTCATTTTGTTAAAAATCAAAATTTTGCCTAATCCTTCGATTAATACCTGCATCCATCTATCCACTAAACACATTTTTTTGAATTTTCTATTTTAAATAAACCAAACCAAAGATATCTTGCTCACCGCCGGACAATTTTTTTTAGAGGACCTTAATATCATCTACAGGAGCAATACAACTGGGTATTCTTCAAAACAAACAATGGGGTTCTAAGGCTTAAGAAAGTTGCTACATGTGCATGTAGTTTTCACATTTGTTAAATATAATACCTTTTAATAAACAAATTAAAAAAAAAACACGTTTTTTCGAGTTTCCAACTAGGTATAACCCCTTCTTCTTCCCTGCTAGACGTCTTGATTCGCAGCGCAGCCTCTTGGGCTTTTTGTGCCTATGGTATAACCCCTTAAAGTAATACGAAATTCTATTATTATTATACAGAAATGAAGCTACTATTCGGCGGCTCTCTAATAACTTCAATGTCTACAGAGATCAAATTTAGATAACTTAAAAAACATACCAAAAATTATAAAATTTAGATGACCACGATGATTATACTGATTACAGTACAGCGGCGTGCAGTCCATGAGAGCAAGGGAAGCAAGGCTTTCCCTAGAATGACGAACCGACTAAAATTCTAGCAACAAAAGTTTTTAAAAAAGTCATGATTTTATTTATTCCTTAATAAACTGCAACGTCCTTAACGTGATCCTAAATATAAAGGAACATTATAAATTGGTGAGTTTTTATAAATTGCTTCCCTTCTTTCAAATTTCACCACAAGCCCCTGTTATAGTAACTACATACCACAATATTTTCCTGCAATTAAAAAAACCAGACACTTACCATATAAGTCAAAGATACATTGGTATATAAAATGTATATTTACAAGTTCTTCAGGAAGTCTGTCACAAGCTTTAAGTAAACATTTTAAAGGTTCAATTTTTCCCTCTTGAACCCAACGTGCACACCTTTTTTGTAGTAAAGTCTTAATCGAAACATTAGTAACCTAAAAAAAAACATGAATAAATAAAGAAAAAATATATATATAAATATACATGTTTAACGACACGCACTAGCTTATATAGCGTCCACTGCGTGTCGTAATATGAATTTTATTTTTTTTATCTTGGCAGTCCACGAAGTCTGAGAACTAAGTACAAACGTACCGTGAGTGTCTGATTTGCGACTTTCATGATATAGCATTTTTAGTTTTTCATTTTTAGGCTACATGAGTTGCGAAGACGCTCCTGTTTTTAATTTAAAGAATTGGACATTTTACATTGTTAATTTGCGAAAACTAACAATAGGTCTGTTTGTTATTCACTTTTTGAACTCACCTAGTCCTAAAATACACTTGCGATAAGAGCGCTTACGTTAAAAAAGTGTAAAATAATGTACACTATTTCTGAATAACTAACAGACCTTTTATTGTAACCAAAACCATTCAACTGCACGAAAGCGTAGAAGGGCCATGTTGTATTTTTTTTATCAGACTTTTTAGTCTGAATTCAGACTTTAAAGTCTAAATTTAGAGAAAAAGTCTAAAAAAATTACAGCGGGTACTTTTTTTTATGTTAATGTACAAGTTTTGACATAGAAGTCTGAATTTAGGCTATTTTTTCTGAGTTCAAAGAAAAAAAGTCTGAAAGTCTGGATTCAGAAAAAAAAATATGAATTTACACTTTAAAGTATGAATGGAAAAAGTCTAAATTTAAAGTTTAAAGTTTGAATTGGGATTAATACATAAGTCTATTATTTGCCCTTTTTTATACGTCTTGATTATAGTGATAACATAACAAATAAATATACATATAGGCTAGTAAAACGGTGCACAAAAAAGGGTCGAAGTGGAAAGTTTTGGTGTAATTGTTTTTATTGGTTTATTCTATGTTTTTTGGGGTGCTGAACAAGAAACTGAAGTTGTCCAACAAAAACTTGCTCGGCAAATATGAGACATCACCAAAAAACCACTAAAAATCATGTTTTTTAGTGGTTTTCAGCTTATAACTTGCAAAGCAAGCTATTTACGCAAAAAATGGTTATTTAGTAAAATAAAGAGGAGAAAATTCTCTATAATTTATGTTTTCAACACTTTTTCGTACGTCGTATGGTTTTCACGCAAAAGAGTGCTGAAATATGGGAGAAATCAGTAATTTTTGGAAAAAAACAAAACATAATGAATGAATCAATGCAATTTTCCCTTTTAGTAAAAGAGTTCATCTGCAGCGCCTCGCCTATTTTGAGGTAAGGCAAAGACCGTTCGGTTGACTGGAGGGGGTATGCGTCGAGGTCACGACCTCATGCCTTCAGTTACTCACTAACCACAACTAACCCTTTTTTATTCTGTGGTTACTCAGTTCGTTCCATAGACAAATGTACTAAAAATGAGACTGCTTGATTGATACGCCGAAAAGGGGGACGCGTTCCGTACGGATTTCGAGAGAGATAGAGCATAAAGTTTGGTTTTTCTTTTTTTTGACGTACCGGATTCGGTAATCTTCTCGAAATGTTAAACTAACCTCACTTTAACAGACAAGGTGTGACAAGGCGTCAGATGCTTGTTTATGTCGAATTATTGTCGATTAAAAAAGATTTTCTTAACGTTTTTTGTATAACGAAAACGAACAGTATATTTTCTTTGACGAAAACTATTATTACTCTGAGTAAATATGTCTGCATACAAAACAACAGCACATTTGGCGTCGCTACCTCCTACCGAAGCTGCAGCACAGCAACATTCTTTGAGAGTTTACTTTCAAGTACAACAATGGCTTGGAAATGAAATATGGTCTCTTATTTGTTTCAGGCGTTGAAGAACTGGATGACTGCCTTGAGGAAAGCATGGAACCGGTACTTAAAACGGCTTATACAAGTAGATAGATAGGTACTTATAAATTGATATTTTTTATATCTATTCAATAAATTGTTGAATATTTTGCAACAATTTTTGTTTCAGACCTAGAAAAACTGAAATGCTGCCCTGCTGAAATCCTTTAACCCGGTGTCTAAGAGGGCTTCTATTAGGTCATAAATACTGAATCGTACTGAAATTTGCCTTTTTTACTAATCTTTCAAATAATGTTCACCATCGAAAAGTCTAATATCCTTCACAAATATATGTGGGCTTAACTCCAACGTAAACTCTGTTCACCATTATCTTCAATCCTCCAAACCCCACATACTATTTCTCACCGAAACCCAAGTAAGTCCCAAAACAGCAACCAACCACCTCCTTTTCCCAGGTTATGAACTCATTTCATCTTTTCGACCCCATGGCGGCGTTTGTGCTTACGTTCGCAACGACCTGGCTTGTGCTAGGGTTTCTAACCTCGAATCGGGTAGGCCTGATAATCTTTGGCTTAAACTTTCTTTCAGACCTTCTACCAAATTTATCTGCTGTATATACCGGTCCCCGTCCGACAATTCCTACAACGAGCTCTTTGATTTCCTTTCAATAAAGATCGACAATATTATTTCCCAGTTTCCATTGGCCGAAGTAATCGTTCTCGGGGATTTTAATGTTCATAATAAGGATTGGCTAGGATCCACAAAAACTGATACACAAGGCAGAGCAGCAGAAAATTTCGCAATCAGCAACTCGCTCACCAATCTAATTATGGAACCTACTTTTCTAGGGTTCCCACCCATAATTATAACCCCCTAGATCTCTTTCTTACTTCCACCCCCGAACTCTATCAAGCATCAGTAACTGCTCCCCTTGGTCGCTCTGACCATGGTTTGGTCACCGTATCTTACTCCACTCATTTTGAGGCAACTGAAAGCATGCCGCCACGAACCGTCTGGCACTACAATTCGGCCGACTGGGATTGTCTGAGAGATTTCTTTGCCAGCTACCCTTGGGATCCTACCTGCTTTTCTACTTTCGATCCTTCCGAAATTTGTAAACAAATTACCGAAACAATTCAACTAGGCATTGAAACCTATATTCCCCACACTAAAAAGAACCCCATAACTTCAAATCACAAACCGTGGTTTTCTAAATTCTGTGACAAAGCCAGACTTTTAAAAATTCAAGCCCACAAAAAGTTTCTTCAAAACCCCAGTCCCGAAAATCAACAGGCTAGCATCGAAGCGAGAAATCAGTATAATCAGACCATCTCAGAAGCAAAAGACCATTTTAACAATCGAATAAAAGATAAAGTTCTCTCTTGCTCAAATGGCAGTAAAGCTTTCTGGTCCTTTGCCAAAATATTAAGTCAGAACTTTTGCACAAATTCTTTTCCACCCCTAATCTCTGAAGATGGAATTGTCTCTACCTCCAAAGGAAAAGCCGAACTATTTGCCAAACAATTTGCTGCCAATTCTATGCTTGATCCTCCAACTAATCTTCCCCTTCCAACAGTTGTCCCTGTTTCTCATAAAATGTCCGATATAATTTTTAAAGTTAAACAGATCAAGCGTATTCTTTCTTCTCTTAATACTAAAAAATCGTCTGGGCTGGATGGCATACCAGCAATCGTCTTAAAAAAATGTGCTCCCGAGTTTGCACCCATCTTAACTCGCCTCTTTCGAATCTCTTACGACACGGGCATTTTCCCGGAGAGTTGGAAAGCTGCACGTGTGCAACCTGTCCCCAAAAAAGAATCCAAAAGTCTCCCTTTCGACTATAGACCTATATCTCTTCTTTCAGTTGTTTGCAAAATAATGGAAAAATTCATTAATTCCCAAATCTTAAAGTATCTGGAAAAACATAAGATCTTACATGATAGACAATATGGATTCCGTCACAGTAGATCCACAGCTGATCTTCTTTCGTTTGTCTCACACAACTGGAAAGTCTTGGGGTTTCTTGGTGAATCCCAGATCGTTGCTCTTGATATCCAAAGCTTTCGATCAGGTGTGGCATGATGGGCTTCTTAACAAACTTCCTTCTTACGGTTTTCCCACTAAGCTTTGCTCTTGGTTTTCCCAAGTTTCCTTTCTAATCGACGTATATCAGTTAGTGTAGATGGTCATTCCTCCAGCTTCTACCAAATTAATGCTGGGGTGCCCCAGGGGCTCAGTGCTGGCACCGCTGTTTCTTCTACACATTAACGATCTTCTCTTCCACAATCAATCCATTCATGTTTTGCTGACGATATACCCTCCACTCTTTTCAATTTCTTAAGCCACCGTGTAATCCTGATTTCGAAAACAAGCGGAGTCATAAGATATCTCTTTCACAAGACCTCAAACTTATCTTGGAGGGGCGCCAAAAATCTTGTTCAGTTTAATGCCTCGAAAACGCAGTCATTTCCCCCTGCCCGGGAAAAAAGTCTGCAAATACTCACCCCTTTAAATTGAGGGGCCAAGTTCTGCAGAAAAAAAGAGTCGTTTAATCTTGTCGGCGTTACTTTTGAGAATAACCTCAACTGGCACAAACACTTTTATCCATAGCTTCGGCAGCTTAAAAAAAGGGTGGATTTCTATTCCGAGCCAGAAAATATTTCTCTTCTTCCAATTTGTACACTCTGTATGTATCCCAAATCAGACCCTCTTTAGAATATTGTTCTCATGTCGGGGGAATGGCGTCCCCTACCACATTTAGCATTCTGGACTCCATTCAAGAAGGCCGTTCGTCTTATTAATAATCCAACGCTCACAGAAAGGCTTCCTCTTCTTGCCCATCGTCGAGCTGTGGGGATCTGTCGCTCTTTTTGGTACTTTCACGGCTTCTCCCAGAGTTGGTCAGTATAATTCCTTCTCGGGAAAGCCCCCAACAAAAACCTGGGCAATTTTTATCCTTTTACAGTTCAGTTAGAGCCCCGAATTTCCCCGCTTTCTTCGTTCCTTCATCCCTAGAGTGTCAAGACTATGGAACCTGCTGCCCGCGAAGTTTTCCTTCTCCTCCCAATCTCAAAAATTTAAGTCCCGTGTGAACAAACTCCCTCTCACCACACTGAAAAACACCCACGGTACATTAGTACTTAGGCATCGCCTTCGTGGACTTTTCCGAAGAAAAAAAAAATTCGTCCTATTGTTAATACCTGTTTTAAAGCCCGCATATGTTTTGCCGACCCAGCTGCCAAGGCTTTGTTAGACTTTGACAGCACTAAAAAAGACGCGAATTTTTTTAAAAGGTTAGCTATGACAGTTAATGTTAAAATAAAAATGGAAAAAAGAAATAAACATTTTATTCAAGAGCATAGGAAATCAATAATTTTGGTTTTGAAACCCTTTATTTATTTAATTCGTTTAATAGCATATTGCAGATATTAATTTTCAGACCATAAAATATTTTTTAAAATTGCTGAGGGGAAATTTACTCCTTTCCCCCCCTTACCTACGCCAGTGGATAAAGCACTCATATTAAAATTAAAGTTTACATTTCTAATAGGTTTACTGTGATTAAAAATAAGGGCACGAAATTAATTTTATGAAGAACCTCCTCTATTAGGGTATTTCCAAACATATACCCAAGAAGTTAAAAATTAGACAAAAAGCAAAAAGTCTTAGGACTGTTAAGGCTTGGACTAACAGTTAAATTAATTTATTTTTCGCATGTGTCAGTTTGTCCAAATATAAAAAAATACGAGGATCGGATGGAAAGTTTTCGGCCTAACTCATAAAGGGCGCGAGTTGCTTTTATATTAAAATAGCCTCATGCTTAGCTACAGCTAGTTTATCTTCAAAGTTCGAAAGGAGCGCGTCAGATGGTTTAAATTGTATAGTTCTTTAAAATAATAAAGTTTCCCATTTTGTCAAGCATGGAAAAATTAATTTACGAGTAGTTATAAAATATTTTCATATTAAAGGTTTACCTCCTACAAAAATTAAAGCAGCGTTAGATGCTACGTTAGTAAGTCGCGCCCTCAATTTCCACCGTTAAAACTTGAGTTCTGAAGTAGCCCCGCGTTTCAGCAGGCCAAAAACGGCAACTTCTGAAGAAAATGTGCAAAAGGTTTATAAAATCGTTTTAAATGATCACCGGCTAAAGTTGAGTGAGATAGCTGATGCTGTGGGCATATGGAAAGAGCGAACTCACCATATTTTAACTGAGAAGCTTTAGAGATGAGAAAACTAAGAGTTACGCCAACTTACTTGACTAGTTGAACCAAAATATTTACGAGAAACGTCCCGGTTTAGCAAAAAAGAAAATTCTGTTCCACTAGGACGTTGCACCAACAAGTCACAAATCGATAATTGTCATGGCAAAAATTCATCAGTTACACTTCGAGCTGGTTTCTCATACACCTTATTCACCAGACAAATTAGCCTACAGCGATGGGATAAAGGGTCTTGAGCTTGGTAGAATAAATGTATTGAACCAAGGAAGTTTAAAGGTGTATGGAAGCCCAATACTGTAGAACAAAATTGTCCAGGCGTGCAGGGCAGCGGGAATGGGGGGTTGGCCCCGCGGAATTTGCGCAATGAATAGTAGGTCAGGGCCGGATTTCCATAATTCTTTGTTACTATCTATAAAATTGATATCATCAAATGTCAATTTCCAACATTCACTGTTTTTTTATTTTTGCACAAAATTGTTGGTTATTAAAGGATACTACTATAGAATATTTAAAATTATTGTGTAATATTAGATTTTATATCATCTGATATAATATGGAAAGAATAGATGGCGCCACTTTACTGCCTTCTATTTAAATGGTCGATATTTTTGGAAGTTTTGTATTTTTACCAAAAATCTTTGTAAATAAATAAAAACACGATTTTTAAAATACATTTCAAACATTGTATGATAGTATTATGTACTTATCACCAATTTTGTGATAAAAGAAGGGCAAGATAGTGTAAATGAGTTTAATCTAATCCTAAGATTCTGGTTGTACATTAAAAGATTAGAAAATTTTTATAACTGACTTTTAGGCATATACTTTTCACTAATAACAAACATTCATGAGACAGAATAACAGTTGATTAAAAATGTTTAGTAACCTTTGGTACCTGAGTATCCATTGTAACAGTATCCGTTAAATATTATGTGTGTACAGTATGTCGAGCTTAAAAAGTTGATAATTCAAGATTAAGAAACCAAAAATCTAATTTATTTTTAAACAAATGGTATTGTCTCGAAAGTTGCATCCTCTCCGATTTTGATCAAATTTGGTATACAGGGGTTATATATTCTCCCTTCTTTTTGTACACAATTCTTGATTTTTACACTAAAGTGGCACACGATATTTTATAAACACCTTTTAAAACCCTTTTGTATTTTTATTTATTTTACATCTTTTTTCCATTAAATTGCAACTTTTAAGTTCAAAGGCAGCAGCCATATTTGCTTAAAAAATAAAAGTGTAAAAAAGGTGTAAAATAAACATAAAAAAGTTTTTAAAAGGTGTTTGTGAAATATTGTGTGCCAATTTAGTGTAAAAATCAAGAATTTTGTGCAAAAAGAAGGAGGAATAGTGTAAATAAGGTTAGTTCGATTTTCAATTTTGATGATGAATATCTCAAAAACGAAACATTGCCAAATTTTTTTTTAGAGTTGTAATCAGCGCCCCAAAAAACTGTACCAAAATTGTACTTCCTTTCATTCAATTAAAGGGACTGTATATATTAAAATTTGCCTGGTCTCCCCAAAGTAATCAATAATTTTGATCCTTTAAAGAGTGTACTAAATTATTAAATGAAATAAAAGTACCTAAATGTAAACCTTATTCCTTTTTAATAATCCACAGAAATACACAAACATTGTGGAAATCATCTAAAAGATAGTTAAGATTGCAGATTACTTTTCTCACTAATATTTCCATGAAATTTTATTTTCTATTATTCATAATTGATATATTATTATTTATTCGGTTACCTAACGTTACGTCTTATAAGAAGCACCTAATTTAAATATAAAAAATACTTACCTAAAGTTATAAAGACGGGTATGTTACCCTTGGATTTGCAAGACAAAACCATACAACCTCTAGTCATTTTGTTACGATATTATAAGTAACAAACAATAAACACAAAATTATAGTCACAATTTAATAAACACTAATCACTATAATAAGAAGGTTTTGATCAATCCAAAAAACGGTACTCCGGCTCTCATAAAATTATAATGTGTTGGCTAACTTCACACTGATTTATCAGTGTGTAAGTAGGAAACACATTAATTATTTCGTGGAATTTGTTATTGCCAAATGGGGGGCAACTCTGCAGTTATTTTCATACTGGGGTGGACATTTTTTGATCGAATGGGCCATAGCATTGGGCTTCCATACACCTTTAAACTTCCCTTTGAACTAATGGGGGCTATGCAAAAAAAAAAAATTTAACTCATACTTTGCTTTTTTCTTACATAGGGGGAAACTTTTCATCCCATCCTTGTATATGGAGAATAATTTTTACAGTTCGTTACTTTCAAAGTATTAGTAAATAGTCACAAACCATAATTCATTTACTTCATGATAAATTTCCATAATATAGTAGTGCCATTCTTTAAGGTCCATTGACATTGAACTTGTGTGGAACTACTGTTAACAATTTACTTTCTTGGGGCGCTAAAACCTCGGGTTGTTAATTTAAACACGGAAACACAAAATGAAAAAAAAAACATTATTGCTGATCTATTCTTAGACTATGTTTATAAATCAATATTTAATTTAAGGATTAGTTTTATCGTAAAATCCAAAAACAAAAAATCTCGTCAATAAGTTTAAAATTCGAGATAAAACTCCTAAAAAAATGAGCGATAACTTTAAATTCGGAATGATAGCTTGCAAAAAATTTATTTGAAGGATTTTTAGCTCCCCAAATTTAAATTTAAAAATTTTAATTTAAAAAAAAAGGGTTTTTTTTTTTTTTATTAGAAATTTCCTTTTTTTTAAAGGGAAGTTTTTTGGGGGGCCCTTTGGGGCAAAGGGGGGTAATGGGGCCTTTTCACTTTTAAAAAATCTCACCCAGGCATATTGAGAATAAAAACGTTTTTTCCTGTTTTTTTTACGTGGTTTCTTTAGAAAGTGTTTTATTAAATTATGAAGTTTTTTTTATTTTTTTAATATCCTAGCCACATTAAAAGTTTTTTTTAGTTTTGCTTGCTCCAACTTAAAGGTGTTCGAAGCGCGGATGAAGTACAATTTTTTTTCAAAATTTTTTGGCGGGAAACCCTTTTTTTTTTTAGGCTTTACAATTTTTTGTATTTTATTAACAAAGCCTATTGACCCACGTAATGATTAAAAATATATATGTGATGTGTCTTTAGTAGATCTATACCTAAAGTCCAAAATTTCTGTGACTCATTTAATACCGGCCACCCAACCGACGAAGCGGCTGAAAAAAAATCTAACACTAGTAAATGTTTTTTAAGCCTATGATATTTTTTCCGCTCAAATAACAGTGAACCGGCCAAAAGTTTCATCGCCACGTTGTCATAATTCGCAAGAATAAATCACCAGCCAGCGATCGCACTTAAAATAGCACGCCAATATGTATTGAAATCATTGTTATCGGGAAGACAATAAAAGTGGCAACAACTTTCCCTTTTAGTTTACAACTTGAAGAGACTTGAAAATAAGCGTATCGACGGGGTTTTCGTGCTGTTCGATGTTTTTATTTAGTTTTTTTGATTATGGACAGATTTTGTAAGTTTAAATTTTAATTGCTAAAAGGGGTATTTTCTAAATATTAAAAATTTCTAATAATTGTAGTATATAGATATTGTTTTGTATAAAAAAGATTTAGTGTTGTTGGGTGTTTTTAATTCTGTAAACTATGAATATTAACCAACCTTTAACTATTATCCGCCTAAAAAAAAAACCCTTAAAAAAGCACCAATTTAAGGGTTTTAAAAATTTGTTTCCCAAAAGGGGGTTTCTGGAACGAAATCCAGAACTAACCACTTTGGATGCTGCAGAGATATGTGCAACTTTAACAAAAGTTAATTCGCGTACGGTATTCAGAGTTTTAAAAGGAAAAAAAAAACAATATTAGTAATTATGCGGATACTGGAAAATGCGATTTTTTCGCTTTTTTTTTGCACACTTTTTACTTTTCGATTGTTAAACATAAACAGAAGCTTTTTTTTGGTTGCCTTTTATAGTATTTAAAAATAATAATAATTGAATTTTTTAAAATTCCATTTTACGACATATTCCTTTAAATTTGTCATTTGCACGAAAACATATTTAAAAACCTCATACTATGTTAATTTTAAAAAAAAAAACTTAAAAAGTAAGGAAAAACCTTAATTTTCAATAAAAAGTAGGAAAAAACGTTTACGTCCGAATTCAACTCGAAATTTAAAAATGTTGACCTGTTACCAGGTTCTAATATTTTTCTTTATGACATTTTTATAAGGTATCGAACCTTGTTTTCGCTCAACCCACAATGTTTAATCAAAAAAATTCTCGATATGGAAATCCTAAATATGGAACCGAAAGACCCGAAATAGTTATTGGATTCTACAACCCGATGATCTCAGAGCTTTCGTGTTCCTTATATAGTGGATATTTTTGATGAAGCAATGCGTGTGAATATCGTATTTAATATTGAGATTGCAAGATCGGTGGTGAATTGGCAAGTCGGTGTAACTTGGATTTTCTATCGTTCTTTTTTTTCATCTTTTTTAATTTATGTTAAGACTAAAATTTTATTATTTTTTTCATGTAGCAAAATAAAATCAGAAAAGGGAAAATTAAAGTAAAAAAATATATTTTTTTTTTAAAAATCGCCAAAAAACTCAAATTTGTTTCTATGACCCCCAAAATAGGAGGTGTGCAAAATTAAGCCCCCAAAAAAAATAATATAGGCTTGTTACTAATTTAAAGGGTTGATAAAAATGTGAGAAAATAACTTTTGCTTGTAAAAAATATTTTCATGTTTTGAGAAATTTTATCATTTATTTTCTAAAATGCATACGCCAAATGGAATTGATTCCCCTGGCCCCACACAACCCGGGGCACTCTAAAAGCGAGCGATGCGTCATTGACAGAAATTTTTGGGCTTGAAGTATACCAAGATTTTTTTTTATAATTTTTGAAAGGGGGATAGGCGGTCAAGAAGTTCAAAATCAATTTTTTTTCGCTATTTTTTGATATTTTTTTAAATAAAACGTTTTACTATATATTTTTTTTATTTTTTTTAAAAAATAGAAGCTTTAAATAACTTTTAAAATGAAAAGATTAAAGATGAACTGGTAAAGAGGATTTTTTTTAAAAGGGCCCCGCATTTTTCTATAAAAAATGGGTTTTAGCCAATTGTTTTCAAGCTTTGCATACTGGTACTTCTCAACACGCTGATCAAAATCATGACGGGCACAAAGCCCTAAAATCCTCCCAACCCCCCAAAATCCCCCTAAAGGTCATTGGGCATATTTCTTATGAAAAATGGGTTTCGGGGCCCAAATTTCTTTTCAAACTTTGCATGATAGTTCTCAACACTTTTTTATTGGAAATTTCTTTCTCTTTAAGAAGAATTTTTTAAAATGTCTTAATTATTAACGTTTTTAGTTATTAACAAAAAACGAAAAGCCATTTTTTTGGATAATTTGTTAATAACTTTTGCAATTTTTTGCGTGCTGAAAAATCCTTTAAATACATTTTTCTAGACATCATTTCGAATCCAGTAAGCTATCGCTTATGTTTTTTTGAGGGTTCCCGGCAAGTTTAAAAACGTGTTAAGTTTTTAAACTTGTTGGCTTGACTAATTTTAATTTGAGAATGGATTATAAAAAACCACTAAAGAAAGGGGTCATTTATATTTCTAACTTTTTAAATCAAAAAAACCATAAAGGCTTAAAGTACTACGTCCCGTAAGTTTCTTATGCAAGTAAGAGCCAGTTTTTTTGTAGGAGACTTTTTCAAAATTTGGACATTTTAAATTTTCACAGCCTAGACATTCTAAGAATAAAGGAACGAAAAAACTGAAAAAAATTCGGGTTTATCATAACCATGGTTACTGACCCCTTTTTTAGCTAATTCATACATTTTTGTTTAGTTGTGTTTGCTTTTGTCGCTTTCAAATTAAGATACTTGATTTTAAATTCTTCAAATATTTAGTACATCGCAGATTTAAATTCTCTACTGAAATCAGCAATTTTAGCCCAATCGTTCGGTGGTTTGTATAACGAGGTATTTTTTTTAAACAATTACACTAATCGCCTTATGTATACTTAATTAAAGTTATTTAAACAGTCTCGTTACGAATTCAAGTGGTTTTTAATGTTTTTTAATTCTGTTTGAATAAATACCGTGTTTAGAATAGAAAATTTATCTTTTCTACAATTTCATACCCTTGAGTTTTTATTTATTGTTTTTTATTTAGCGACTGACAAGGTAACTAACCCACATTTTGTGTAATTATTTTTGAAAAGTTGAATAGGGTATATATTAAGTTCTGCTTCAAATTAACCGCACTAATGCGGCATATATAT